>JARPMJ010003871.1:0-80000 GCA_033366665.1 Phoxinus dragarum
ACCTCCAATAGGCTATGGTGGGTGACAATCATGCACCAATGAGCCAATAAAACGGAACCAAGTTACCCACATTGCCACACTGATATTACAGTTACACTAAAATTAAACTTTCCCCACAATTAGCAAAACCTTACACTCAAGGAGCAAAACACAAGCCTAGATTTGCACAACTGTAAGCACATTGCCAGCTTCACACTATTAGCAAAACATTACACACAGTTATTTGCAAATCACTAAACACACTTGTATACATCAGACACAGAAGTATATCATGATGTCACTTCCTTGCAATTCCAAAGCACTGACTGTGAAATGACCTATGAGCCGATCTGTTGAACACAGCCATCAGGTGCACACACACACACACACACACACACACACACACACACACACACACGATTGCTAAACTGTAGACGCACCAATCAGGTTTAAGCACTATAAAAAGGCAACAGGTAGTTCACCTGTCTTCAACAATACTGTAATACTGTATGAAAACTGGAAAATGTTTTTTATGAATGTTTTGTTGAAATGTTCAGTATTGACTGACTTTACTAGCCTGGGTTTCCCCATACTGCCTTTGCGCAGCGCGATTTTATTCTCGCTGAAAGGCAGTCTGGAAACCATGGACCTGATTTTCGCCTCGTTTAGGGAACCAATCACAGAACGGGAGGGAGCAGCAAGACAATGACGACATCTATGCGACACAACTAAGAAGTTTGTTTATGGATTCAACATGGCAGCAGACGCGAAGCTACCTTTTGATGCAGCCTTATGTCACGGGGTGACAAAAACCTGAACAGGACCAAGATCCTGGTGAATGCACTGCGAATTTGTTGCCATGGCAGCGAGGCCAATTGCCTGAGTGACAGCAGGTGTGGGGCAATTACAGGGAACGCTGTGAGAGGGACACATGTTCAGATGGGGCTTTAAAAGCAGAGAGAACACAGACTGTGGGGTGGTTCTCCTCCCGTGTGGTACTGTGTTTGTCAGCGGGTCGTTCTTTTTATTGAGGCTGGGCTGTGGAGCGGTGAAGATCGAAGCTAAGGAAGAGAAAGGAAGGAGTGAAGGATTTGTCAGCGAAGACCTAAGGAATATCGTCAGCCGTGGGAAAGACGCAAGTGATGAGTATTGGATCCGTTGTTTATATGCACTAACACTGAAGTGGTGTTGAAAGTTTGGAAGTGTGTGGCACGAGTGAATTATTACACCGAGTGAATTGTTGATCTGTCTCCAACTTCAGTCCTCTCTTTGCCGACTATAACGACCGCTGCACCATTCTTCTGCTTTTCCTGGAGCGAAGTCGAGCCCTGGCCAAAGACGAGATTCGATCTGGTGGGAGAAAGACCGGTGGGTGAGTGCGGGCCCTAATGCACGGTGTGTGAGTGGAATTACAGTGCCTGAAGTGACGATTCACCCGGTTTGTGCTGTGAAGTGAAATTGTTGTGTGGAGAAATAATAGAAGTCTGCCGTGCACTCTTCCCATACAGTCTTCCACCCACTGTCTCCAAAGGAAGGTTTTTGACAAATCAAGAGCCCAACTTCCTCCGTGAGAAGACCCGGCTCTGTTAAAGCTGAGTGCTTCATATATCGCTGAACTGTTAAAATCGTGCTGTGTTTGTTCCAGTGTCCAACAAAGTGGAGCGTTTCGCTCAAGTGTCCTCCCCGCCTGGTGGTCTCCACACGCCCCTATTAGAAGCCTTTGCCCTGTTCAGACGAAGAGAGAGGTGTATCAGTGAAGTTTCATGTACTGTTGAAACCGTTAAAACCTTCCTGTACTGTCTCAGTGCTCAACGAAGCGGAGCGTTTTCGTCCAAAGTGCTCTCCCAGCCTGGTGGTCTCCACACGCCCCTATTGGAAGCCGTTGCCCTGTTCAGAAGAAGAGAGAGGTATATCAGTTGAGAGCTTCATGTACTGTTGAACCGCTAAACCTTACTGTATCGTTCCAGTGCCCAACCAAGTGGAGCGTTTCACTTCAAGTGTCCTCCCCGTCTGGTGGTCTCCACACGTCCTCCATTGGAAGCATCTGCCCGAAACAGAAGAAAGAAGGTACCTCAGCTGAGTGTTCATATACTGACGAACAGTTAAACCTTGCCATATCATTCCAGTGACTCGCTCGCCCCCACACGTGCATACCTACCTGGTTCCAGTCTGAATGGGGTTCGTATGACCTCGACCCCCCGCTTGAGTCCCGTGGAGAAGTACTTACCTGGTGACCTACCTGGACGGCGTGAGGATTTCCCCTGATCCCCATTCAACGAGCCCCCGGCCCGCTACGATCGTTCCTCCCCTCCCGTCCCAGGAGGTCCAGAGACGCCCGAACGGCCCTGGCGGCAAGAAGAAGCTTTTAATTAGGATTTATCCAATTGACCAATTTTAATAGAATAAAGTACTGTCATTATTTTTATTCCCTTGTCTGTCTGGTCCTTGATACGTTCCTCGAGGTGGTTCCCGGTTTTCAGGGGTGGGTGCAGTCTGGCTTGGCCCGCCCCGACCTGTGACACTTAGATATTGTAGTAGTAGTAGTTTAGAACGCAAGTTTATTTTGAAAAAAGAGCAGCTTTTGGCGTCTATACATACGTCATCTGGTATAATGGAAACGATTGGCTATGAGCTACGTACAGGCGCATTTGATAGACATTCTTAGCACCCAATAAACGGCGCCGGGCATTCGTAAACCACGCCTCAAATACGAGAAAATGCGCATGTGGTTCCCAGACCCAAGTCTCAACGAGAATTGGGTCTGGCGTTAGCCAGGCTATGACTTTACATGAATTAAATCAATATTTTCATTAGTGTCATGTGGTGTTGGTGAATTTATTTTGACACTTTCTCTGTGTAAATGCTAAAAGTGTTTTAGGTTGAGCACAGGAGTGTTTAACTGAATCAGACTCAGACCATATGATGGTTGTGTTTATGTTATGACATCAAAATACGTTTTTAATAAGACATTTAAAACATTTAATATAGTTAAATGTAAATAAAACTGTTCCATTTTGCAAATGATCTGAGGTGTTGTGTTACTTTGGTGTAGTGTGTTAATTGTGTGTTTTGACAAACCGGGCCCTGTTTTCAAAATTGTGATAAGCAATTGAAAAAAAAAACGTAAACCTGGAGCCTCAATCCATTCTGAGAGACCAATTGTCACGGTTCATAGATCCAATGTCTCTCTCTAGTCTCGTGCTTTGTTGTTTACATGTGTATGAGTGGGTGTGTCCGGATCATTACAGTTGATCAGTTCCAGCTGCAATCACTCACCATTACCAGCTGCCTCTCATCTCATTTCCTATAAAGGCTCACCACTTTCTCATTCCCTTTGTCAGATCGTTGCATGAAGTCACTGTGTTGTCTGTTCCTGTTCCCGTGCTTCGTGTCCCGTCTCGAGTTCCTGTGTTACGGTTTCATGTCTTGTTGGATTTCGTTTCTTGTCTGGATTACTCATCAGAGCACGCTGCACTTCATCCATCACTCGGTGTCTGACCATCAAATTCCCTGCGCCACCGCCTGCATCACCCGGATTATTCATCATCATCATCATCATTATTGACTATAATTAAAGGAGCTTTACTTGCATATTGTGTCCTCGTTTCTGACGTAACACCAATGTTATGATAGCATAATTTATGATCTCTTTCAAAAAAAGAAAAATGTTTTATATTTACATTTCTCATCATATCTCATCCTCTAATCTGATGTTATTGTCTCTGCAGCGCCGTTGACTCTGGATCCAAACACAGCACATCCTCGTCTCACACTCTCTGCTGATCTGACCAGTGTGTCGTTCAGTCGTAGAGATAAAACACTTCCTGATAATCCAGAGAGGTTTGACTGGTCCGCATGTGTCCTGGGATCTGAGGGCTTTAACTCAAGAACACACTGCTGGGATGTGGAGGTTGGAGACAATACATACTGGATTCTTGGAATAACCACAGCATCAAACCAGAGGAAGGAACGTGTTTTCTTTAAGTCTAATGTCTGGTGTGTGGATTACATGGACAGCAAATACAGCTCACAATCCCCAGAGCAACGCCGCACTTACTTTACTGTTAAACAGAAGCTCCAGCGTGTGAGAGTTCAGCTGGACTATGACGGAGGAACAGTGTCATTCTCTGATCCTGTAACTAAAGACTGTCTGTTCACATTCAGGACATCCTTCACAGAAACTGTCTTTCCATTCTTAGATAATCACTGCACAACTTCCCCTCTGAGGATCTTACCAGTTAAACTGTTTATTACAGCAGAAAATCACAGTTAAATCTGATTCTGCTTCTGGATTAATACAGTTTTGCAAATTATGCTTCAATAATCTTTTTTTTTTAATCCTGTGTTAATGCCAACTGCATCAATTTTGGCAGAAGTGTGTATTTTTATTAGAATTTTCTTATTTCCTTTCATAAATCACTGGGTACACAAAATATTTACACACAGGACAAAAATGTCCACATTGAAATTGAAAAAACTGCCAATTTCTTTTTATCCCAGGGCCATTTAACTATAAAATTATGCAGTCTTTGTTAATAGACTTTTGTTCTGTTGGCAAGGTTTAAAAAAAAAAAAATCATTTTATTTATGAGATGGTGCCATTTTCTCAGGTTTGGTCTATAAAGCGAATACTCACTTTTTTCCTGTTTTCTGATTCTGCATATTAATATTATGTTAGTCAATTGGATACATTTTTGTGTAATTGTTTTTGTGTTGCTGTGAGTTGTGTATATGTACTAATTCAATACTTAACCATTAAACAGTCATACAATAATAAAAGTGTGTTTAAATTAATGTTTACAATATGTAAGACAAGATAAAGTATTGACACATTTTAGTAAATCTTCTTGCCAGTGAAATCCTCATATGTTCATTCATATGTATATTGTCATATAACTCGAGCTTTGTAACATATTAATGTACAAGCAGCTGTTTATATATTCATGCATAATGATTGACAGAATAACACAAAGAGAGTGATTTTGTGGCTCTCTGTGATGTTACCACGAGCCGTCCCTCATTGACCGATCGCAGGCTTCTGGTAGGGATGTAGACTCGTAGGAGCAAGTGAAAGTAGGAGGGAGCTGAGCCTGTGGTTGATCTGTAAGCGAGCGTCAATGCCTTGAACTTGATGCGAGCAGCGAGTGGTAGCCAGTGCAGAGAGATGAACAGAGGAGTGACGTGGGCCCTTTTGGGCTCGTTGAAGACAAGACGGGCTGCAGCATTCTGGATCATTTGTAGAGGTTTAATTGCACATGATGGAAGACCAGCCAGAAGAGCATTGCAGTAATCAAGCCTAGAGATAACCAAGGCCTGGGCGAGAAGTTGTGTTGCATGCTCAGTCAGGAAGGGCCTGATCTTCCTGATGTTGTGCAGTGCAAACCTGCATGATCGAGCTGTCTTTGTGATGTGGTCTGTGAAGGTCAGATGCTCATCAAATGTTACTCCAAGGTTTCTGACCGACCTTGATGGGGTGATTAAAGTTGAATCTAGCTGGATAGTAAAGTCGTGCTGTAGAGACGGATTGGCAGGGAGGACGAGAAGCTCAGTCTTTGCCAGGTTGAGCTGCAGGTGATGTTCCTTCATCCATGCCGAGATGTCCGCCAGGCAGCTTGAGATACGTGCAGCTACTGTGGGATCATCAGGTTGAAATGAGAGGTAGAGCTGGGTGTCATCAGCATAGCAATGGTAAGAGAAGCCATGTGCCTGTATGATGGGTCCCAGTGATGTGGTGTAAATGGAGAAGAGGAGCGGTCCAAGAACTGAACCCTGAGGAACCCCTGTAGTCAGTTGATGTGCTTTGGATACCTCGCCACTCCATGCGACCCTGAAGGACCTACCTGTGAGATAGGACTCAAACCAGTGGAGAGGAGTTCCTGTGATGCCCAGTGATGAGAGTGGAGTTAAGCAGTGGAGTTACCCGAGCCTGCTTGAATGCTGTAGGAAAAGTGCCAGTGTGGAGCGATGAGTTGATGATGTGTGTGAGTGCTGGTAGAAGTGTGGGAGAGATGGCTTGTAGAAGGTGTGAGGGGATGGGATCTAGAGGGCAGGTGGTGGGGTGACTGGAGAAGAGAAGTTTAGATACTTCTTCCTCGGTTAGTGGAGAGAATGAGGAGAGAATGTGTTTGGGAGTGGGAGGGGTTGGACTGGGTTCCTGTGTGTGTGGAGCTGAGAACTGACTGCTGATAGTTGTTGTTTTGTTGGTGAAGAAGTTAGCAAAATCATCAGCAGTTAAAGAGGAGGTGGGTGGTGGTGGAGGTGGACAGAGGAGAGAGTTGAATGTCTTGAAAAGAGTTCGTGTGTTAGCGGTGCTGTTGATCTTGTTGTGAAAATAAGAAGATTTTGCAGCATGAACATCAGCAGAAAAGGAAGAGAGCAGGGATTGATACATACTAAGGTCAGTTGTGTCTTTTGATTTGCGCCATTTCCTCTCTGTTGCCCTGAGTTTAGTCCGGTGTTCACGAAGAACCTCAGATAACCAGGGGTTAGAGGGAGTAGTACGTGCTGGCCTGGAGGAGATAGGGCAGATATTGTCTAAAGAAGAAGTTAAAGTGGAGCATAAAGTATCTGTTGCGGTATTAACATCCAGAGATGAGAAGTGTGAGTGTGAGGGAAGAGAAGATGTCACAGCAGAGGAGAGATGGGAGGGAGAGAGTGAGCGCAGGTTTCGTCTGAAAGTAGCTGGTAGGGGGGTTGGTGGAGCATGGGTAGTGAGTTGTAGATTGAATGTAATGAGGAAATGATCAGAAACATGGAGAGGTTTCACCAAAATGTTGTCTGTGATGCAGTTGCGTGTGTAAACCAGGTCCAGTTGGTTGCCTGATTTGTGAGTACCTGAGGTGATGAGCCGTTTGAGATCGAATGAGGCTAGGAGAGCGATGAAGTCTGTTGCATGCGGCTTCTCTAGATGAATGTTGAAATCACCAAAGACTACAAGTGGGGTGCCATCCTCAGGGAAAGAAGACAGCAGCACATCCAGCTCCTCTACAAAGCTTCCCAGTTGACCTGGGGGGCGATATATGACTACAATATGGATCTTAATGGGAGATGTAAGTGTAATAGCATGATATTCAAACGAGTAGTTATTGCAGAGAGAGGAGAGAGTTGAGTAATTCCAATTGTTAGAAATGAGAAGACCTGTGCCCCCACCCCTCCCAGACTGGCGAGGAGTGTGAGAGAAGGAGAAGTTGTTAGAGAGAGCAGTCGGGGTTGCTGAGTCTTCTGGACGAATCCAGGTCTCAGTTAAGCCTAAAATATTAAGAGTAGAGTGAGATGCAAAGGCTGGAATGAAGTCAGCTTTGTTGACTGCTGACTGACAATTCCATAGACCCATAGAAATAGAGAGAGGTGTGTGAGAGGATGAGAGAATGGGACGCAGATTAGCAGTATTGCGCTGCCTTCTGTGCGTGATGGGAGAGCGTCGTCGAGAGACAACAGGAATGTATTGGAAACACATAATTAGTTGGGAAATACTATACCAGTGTGACAGGAAGAGGGAGAATAGGATACTTAAGTGCCTTGTCGGTGTCCTTGCTCGGTGGAGTCGCGCAGGTAGAGTCGATGGTCTTTACCCGAGTCGGTCTTCACACGAGGAGAACTGAACGCTTCCGCTGACGCTTCCGCGACAGCGCGCACACTACAGATATATAGTGCTTTCAAACGCCTGAGTGAGGACAGCTGCTACCCCAAGCAATTAACACAGCCAAAGCAAATAATTCGAAAATGGGAGAAAATCGAAACTGCCTCTATGGAAAGCTACACTTAAGTGCTATAAAATTTAAACTGCAATAGCCCACTTCTCAGACGCGGCTGTTATATAAAGTAGTCACGCGTCTAATTAAAATACAGATTTGTTTGAAGGTAAAAATGTACAAGTAACCACAGAATCGAAAATAGCCCTACTTTCTGGAAATAATACACTAAACAACAAGAGAACTGAATATTAAGAAAAAAAACCTCTTGCGCGCTCTCGTTCTTCACGCAGACTGACGCTTGTCCTCATCCATTTTTGGATAAAATGGATGAGACTTCGATGTCGAAGGCCTGAAAATACCATAAATATAAAACTGAATGTTTTGATTCAAATTTGATGATACGCACAATTTTATTTAGGCTTAACCATGGCTTAATCTAAGCTGTCTGTGAAACCAGGCCGTGGGACTTTATTTACAATGGAAGTGAATAATTAGCCTGGTTCTACCAGAGTCTCGTACATTTCATTTGTACAGAGACTCTGGCCCAGTGTTGCCAGATTGGAAATGTCCAAGTATCGTACCAGAAGTTTAAAATTATCGTATTAGGAAGAAAATTATCGTACACGAGGAAAACATGCGCAGACATCCCAACCGGCACATATTATTTCAGGGAATCAATAAATCTCCTGATTGATTCCGGGAATCAATAAATTGGCTGGGTCCTTACATGCGCTTCGTGAGGCACACACACACAAGGTCTCTCGCTCCCTTTCTCTGCTGTGCGCTCTTGCTCGCTCGATCTAGATTCCGGGAGATTTTAACTAATTTGAGGACAATTCTGAAATTATCGTACATTATGGGATTTTTTTCTTTATTGATCGTACATCGTACAGAGGTCTAAATTATCGTACAAATACGATAAATATCGTACGTCTGGCAACACTGCTCTGGCCTCTCTCCATTGACAAGCGTTAACTTCCTTGTAGGCGGGTCCTCTGTTGAAGTTTAAAACTATTGGATCTGCCCAGAGCCACTCAGGATCTGCCATAACCAATGGCTAACGTTTGGTCGTGACGTACGTCATGTGAATGATCAGAGGATTGCGTTTAGAATAAGATGTCTATCAACGAGAGCTGCAGGTTTTGTTCTTCGAATTTAAGAATTCACGGAACAATTTCTAAATGTATATTTGACACTAAGGACAGTGATAATGTATTCAGTCAACTGTCGATGCTGGGTCTAATCATTGACAATACGCCGCTGCGCTCGGTTCGGATCTGCCGCAAATGCTGTGTAGTGATCAGTGATCGCTCGCGTCTTTCTCCGCTGCCATTACTCAGTCCTTCCAGAAAAACGCGATTATGCGATCGCATGATTCAATGCAAAATCAGCCAAAGTCCGCATATTTATGCGGGGGGGGCGCATAAATTTCGCCGCATAAATTGCAGATTTCCGCGCGCAAAATATGCGGGCTTGCATGATTTCATAATCCCCCGCATTTTCGTTGCAAAAAGTCACATATATTTTAGCAGAAAGTTGAAAAATGTTGCGTTTACTTCACACAAGCGCAGCCATTTGCCCTGTTGCCATTGGAACGTTATGAAGTGACGTAATTGCGCGACATCATTGAAAAGCTGCAAACCCCGTAATGCTGATGAAACCATGATGAAGCCCGCAAATCATTCTCATTTGCCAACAAACATAAGCGCAAAAGACCGCGCAAAGCAGTTTCCCAGTGTGTTACATGACAGTGGGTCAAATTATTTTGTACTCCGTGCAACTGTGTGTTGGACCACAGGCGGAAGTTGACGCTGGACAACCACTTTGCCACTTTTACAGAAGTTCATATTCATTTTGTAAAGCTACAGAACTTGTTCGACTCATCAATGTTTTGTAAGTTTGAGCCATGTGTTTATTAAGGTCTGAAATAAAACAAGATGAGAACTTAAATATTCCCAGCACTTTATGTGATGTAGTATGCTTGCTTATCATAGGAAGTAATAAGAAATTACTCTTTACATTAAAGTAGTAGCCTAATGAATAGGGTGTTAGGGGAATTTTTTTTTAAATATTTTTCATCAAACCGCAGTTTTTGCAAGTTCCCGCAATTTCATTGCATAAAATTGCATAAATATCCCGCATATTCCATCGCATTTTTTAAGAAAACGTGCCGCATAATCAAGGATTTTTGCCCGCAACAATCACAAAAAAACGCCGCGTTTTTCTGGAGGGACTGATTACTGATTACAACTCAAACTAACGCACGACATCAACGTCATCGTTCTCAGCCACTCCCTCTGTTCGCTGATTGGACCGGTGAAATTTTGATTTCAGAAAACCATAGAATACACCACAATCCCAGACCTAGTACTGAGGGAAAAGGAAAATTGAGCGGAAGTACGTCGGAGGGCGGAGCCAGGCTAGTGAATAATGGGTGTTTCTCAAAACCAAGAATGCAAAGAACCTACTTGTGTTCTTGGGGAGAACGCTCTTGCTAGTAGTTCTTGCAAGAATGAACTCACAAGGTGACGAGCACACAGAACGCTGCTGACAGTTTGAGACGATGTGTTCTTGCTGGTATTGTGCAATAATACCCCCGCACAGACGCCGTCTGCAATACCCAAACATAATGAGAATTATTGACGATAACAGCCAGGCTTTATCACCCAAGTCTACCCTCAGCTCAAGGGATTAATCTACAACTATACACTACAATGTAATGTAAATTCATATAACAATAAAATACATTCATTCTGCTTCTGTTGTCTGTGTATCACTAGCCAACGGCAGGGAAAAACACCGGTAAAAGGCAATGGTCTCCTAACTGTGGGGTAAAACGAGTCTGTGAGCAGACTGGCCGGCTAACTTAACACCCACAGGTGCTTATGGAGATTCTCACTTCCGAAAACGTTTGAGCACATTTGATTCGGCATAAATTTTCATAAAAATGGCAATATTTGATATCTACACAGTTGATTTCTCGCATCAAATGTTCTCAGAAGTAAATTTAGTGATGAAATAACGTACGAAATTGTAGACAAATGACTTTCTGTATTGACCTGCCTCTCCTTCCTCGAAATCCAAAATGAATGCTGGGATATTTCTGCCGTCAAGCTCACAACCGATGCATCCTCGGTAAAATGGACGTGTCAAGAACACTTCCGGGATTTTTAACCATTCTTGCCAAAATGCAAACTTGTGTATTGGGACAGAACTTAGGCCACAAAAGATGACGTTTCACAAGAACACAGATTGAGAAAGGCCCAATGTGAAATACTATAAATATATAAAAATATAAGGCATCTCACCTGGTTATAATTCCAATATATTGGATTATTTTTAGCACTTTAAATTATTCTGTGTAACATTTTTACTGAAATGTAAAGAGTGAACTCAGTCTAAACTCATCCATTGACATGTAACTATCTTACCAAAGACACTGACAAACTGATTACAAGATAAACACTTACAAAGAGTAACAATCACTTCAGCCTTTATTTCAAATTCATCTCATTTACAAATAGTGCAAAGAACATCCGTTCAGTTTATTTAAACATTCATACACTGAAAACACAAATACAGTGACTATCTCTGATGATCTGCAAGTAAACTTGTGTTAACAGCAAGCACTGATCATTTAAATAATCAAAATAGTAAAACAGAAAGGGGGGGGGGGGGCTTTAGATCTTCACACACACCTTTCCTACAACGAAAGGAAACACCGTCAAACACACATTACGACATTAATAGTAAATTAAGAGAAGTGTAGCAGGCTTCTTTGTCAGATTTTTGTAGACCATCACAACAAAAATCAGTGCCAACCCTGCAGATGCTCTTCCAAGATTACAGACATCACCACAGAGGAGCGCTTCTGCGATGATGGTATCAGCTTGGGTCTCAACACTGAAGAGCAGATTAAAGGTTACCTGCGGATCTCCACGGGCCTTGTGTTCATCCATCGATCTCTTCCTGCAGAGAAGGGGAAAAGCTGAGTCACAACCGCTTTACTTCCCTAACGTGACCGCTATAGATTGTGCATTAAGGAAAGGAGCAAGTTAAATTTCATGCTGACTTTAAATGGCCAAAACTACACACTTACCTCTCAACACAACTGGCCATGTGGAAGAAGGCATCTGGGGGTCTCCTGTGCCCTGTAACAACAGCATTAGTTACTCTCAGGATCGAGCCAGTGACTGTGAGAAGCACACACACACGCGAGTGTGTGAGAGAGGAGTGTGGGCCCTCAGACTAGGGCTGGGTCACGTGATGAGCTCAGTCCACTCTCAGAGGGCCCGCTCTGCCAGTGCTGACCCGCAGGACTCACTAAAACAGCCAGACCTGCACCAGCAACAGACGGCAGAGCCTTTCTCTCCCAGCAGAGTAACACTGGCTCAGGCACGGGCTGGCCCGTCAGCTGACTACCGCTGGGTCCTCACACACACACACACACACACACACAGCAGAGTAACACTGGCTCAGGCACGGGCTGGCCTGTTAGCTGACTACCGCTGGGTCCTCACACACACACACACACACAGCAGAGTAACACTGGCTCAGGCACGGGCTGGCCTGTTAGCTGACTACCGCTGGGTCCTCGCACACACACACACACACACACACACACACACACACACACACACACACACACACACACACACACACACACACACACACACAGCAGAGTAACACTGGCTCAGGCACAGGCTGGCCCGTCAGCTGACTACCGCTGGGTCCTCACACACACTTACATTAGAGACGCTTCATCTTCATCTGGGGTCAGCACAACACATTCAGCCACCTGAAATAACAAAAGACCAACAAACATGACCAATACATAGTAGTGCTGATTTCACACATGAGTTTTAACTATAAGCTTCACGGGAGATATGTGACTTCTAAAACACGGTTTTAAAATTGTTGAATTTCACACGGCCAATCAAATTCGAGGAAACACACCACGTGCTACTCAA
Source organism: Phoxinus dragarum (assembly GCA_033366665.1). NCBI lineage: Eukaryota > Metazoa > Chordata > Actinopteri > Cypriniformes > Leuciscidae > Phoxinus > Phoxinus dragarum. The sequence continues at coordinate 12,644 of JARPMJ010003871.1, forward strand.
ACCCACGCGCTACTCAGACCCACGCGCGCACAAGTTAACATTTATCAAACGTCATAGATAAAACTGTAAAACTGTTCGAACACTTGTGTAACTCTACAAATTGTACGCCAAAAAAATCGTTGTTTTACCTTCTGGTAGCCTTCTGACTTCCTCATCTCCGTGTATTCTGACTCTCTTCCACTGAGACATCGCGAAGTGAAGGAACGAACAGAGGAGTGCGCCGCTATTTATAGCGCTCCTCCAGACCAGCGAAGAAGAGCGAGCGTGACGTCACGCGGTGACGTGTGATTCATTCGGTCTCATGAACTAACTGATTCATTTGAATCGATTCGCAAACTCAGTTATTTTTTTCGCTCTACTGTAGCGATGACTTTACCAACGTCCAGATAATATATATATACCATTATGTATTGAAACAGTCCGTTGCTGAAGTACATTCTGTAGTTCAGGTGTACAAATATAGTTTCAGACACACAGTGCATCAACATTAGTCATTGTTCATAAACTTGGAATTTAGAGACTGAAATTACAGTCCAGAGTATTTGTATTGTTCATTTTCAGACAGTAGATGGCGCTGTACCTTTAGATTTGGATTGTTGCGATTAAGCTGAACAGCATCTGTCTGGTAGAAACAGATAATTCACTCAAAGTGTTGTCTGGCTGTATGCATTGTTTGTTAAAGTCTCCTTGTAGTGAAAATCCAGCTTTTAGTGTTGTTGTATATGTGGTGTTTTTAATCTGCTTTAACACAAACCATGTGTAAGTTCATAAGTTGACAGCATTGATGAGTATTTTCTGCTTAAAACTGCAGTGAACCAAAGACAGTCTCAAACACACGGTGTGAAATCGCTGGTGTTTCTAATTTTATAAATGTAAATAATTTCAGAAAATGACTATAGGCTACTACATGTTTTGGTAGCAACGATTTCTATGGTAACATCCTAAAAAATGTTTTATAAAATATAAAATCACATTTAAGCCTTTTTAACCGTTGTTAAAAAAAAGTAGCCTAAATGAATCGGTAACGACGCTTTATTTTACAGTGCCCTTGTTTGTAGCCTACTTACATCTATCTATCTATCTATCTATCTATCTATCTATCTATCTCTATCTATCTATCTATCTATCTAAAATTGGAGAGTGAGTGAATAGGTAGGCTAGAGATGAATGGATGTTTAAAAAAAGTCGTACTGACTCAAAAAAGACACGCTAAAACATCCATTCCAGAACACTATTTCTACAGAATATTCTGTTAGGCCATTACTTAGCAAATTATGCTAATTTTATTTAGTACAAAAATAGCTAATGACCTATACAGCACAGTCCACAGGGTGTAAACCGTATCCCAAAATGCAGTGCATCCTTCAACATTAGTGAAAACCCGCCTTTTTTTTCTTTTTTTTTAAGTCAAAACATTGGACACCAAAAAAAAAAAATCATGCTTCAGTTTTGACATAAGCGAGTAGGCCTACTTATATTTGTGCATATTATGAATCAAAACTACATAATAATTTAGTTCAGAGAGGTCTAATGCCCATAGCAGGCCTGTTGTATTCAAGCCGTGACTTTTACATTTCCAGCGTCATACATTTCCCACAGAATAATGATGTCATTGACGACTGATCAAACCAGCGACGGCAGAATGACAGACAGCCGCAGTTTATTGCCTTTCCCAAGAGTCCTGGCGTCATTCTGTCCTATATAAGGATCGTTCCCACTGAGACGTCTTCCCCCCATCCCGAATCCCACTGTTCGGCTGTGGATTCCTGAGCGGGCCTGAAGCGTCACCATAGCAACGGTCACCAGTTGGGAGTGCCGGAGTCGGAGACTGGGATGAGGGATGAGGGCTTCGACCGCAGAATAACAGGAGGTTCGGGAGCCTGTGCTTCTGTCGCCCATCCTGACCTTAAAGATTCGCCACAAGTCATTGATAGAGTGAGAAGAGACACAAACATATACAGCTGGCGTATTATTAACATGAATCTTCACGAAATCAGCTTTTTATTATGGCAGCGATAGAAGTGCAAAAAGTTGTTAAATGCAATTTATACTTGTATACAGTCAAACCAAAATGTATTCAGACTCCTTCAACACTTCTCACATTATCAGTTTATTCGCTATAGTTTAGAAAATGGTGATAAAGTTATGAACTCAGAGTTATGAACTCACACATGAATTATGTTGAATATCTGTCAGCTGGTAAATTTAACTACACAATTAGATAATACCAGTTTAGCTCAACCAGTGACCAAGCAATGCTTCATTGTGTTCAGTGTGTGTGTGTGTGTGTGTGTGTGTGTGTGTGTGTAAGGAGCATTAGCTGTTAAAGAAGAAACTCTTCAGCAGAACATGATCAGCTCAAAGTGTCAATCATTTCTGGTCCCAAATGTTCATAATTTGACTGGCAGTCTCTGTATGAGGAATATTTGGGTGTAATATGTGTTGGGGAAATGCATTACAAGTAACTTGAGTTACGTAATCAGATTACTTTTTCAACTAACTAGTAAAGTAACTCATTACTTTTAAAATTACAACAAGTTAACGCAAGTTACTTTGTTTTCCCATTTATTGACTGACAGCTCTCCCGTCCTCATGTTGAGACAAATCAAAGTGCAGTGTGTGTGTGTGTGTGTGTGTGTGTGTGTGTACATGTTTATTGTAGTTCTAGACTAAATGTGAGCATTTACTCATCTCACTTTATTGACCAATGTGTTTGCTTCTGACCTTCAATGATTCAGTTTAATAAGCAGAAATGACTGTAGATAGATAGAAAGGTTTGCTTGTTTGCTTTCCTCTACTGTACACATTTCCTTCAGCCGGAGGATTATTATTTCACTTTTGGTGTGAAAGGGTCTTTAAATTTGCCCAAAAATATAACTTTTGTGTTATTAAAAAAACAAGCCCAGGTGGGAAAAAGAGTAACGCAAAAGTAACGTAACGCATTGCTTTTCTAAAAAAAGTAACTAAGTAATGCAATGAGTTACTTTTTAAGGGAGTAACACAATATTATAATGCATTACTTTTAAAAGTAACTTTCCCCAACACTGAATATGTCACAGTTTATTTTGCTCTCCTCACTTCTACATAAATGAACTATAGTGTCCTGCACACACTATAAAACATATATAAAAAATGGTGTCTGAATAATATTTGGTTTGACTGTATATAATGCAAAATAATAGTGGAAGATGTGCTCCTCAGTGTATTATAAAACAGTGTACAATAACAACATCATATTCAGTATTTATGATTATATGTATTAACATCATTAATGGATGTCAGTGGTTTAAAGGTTGTCCTCCAGCATTGGGTATTTGAAGTGAAGTTTTCTTAAAAAGGCTAACAGCAGGAACCAATAATTTAGTACTAGGAGAAGCATATCTCTGAACAGAGTAACAATCAATTCATTCTTTATTTAAAAGTCTTATTTACAAATACAAATATTACAAATGTGCTTTGACTCTGTTAATTTAACATTTCATATAGAGAAAACACACATGTACAGCAGATTAGCGCAGAGACCTGCCCGCATGAAATCTCTCTCATCTGTAAAGTGCATCAAACGATGAAGAAGAAGCTCAACATGTACAAATGGAAACTCGCACAATTTTACTTCAACATATTTGCTTTGGGATCATGAATTATAACTTACATGTGAAACTCGAACAATTCATTTATTTCAGTAATTTCACTTAAAATGTGAAACTAATATATTATATAGACTCATTACATGCAAAGTGAGATATTTCAAGCCTTTATTTGTTATAATGTTGATGATTATGGCGTACAGCTTATGAAAACCTTTTCACAATATTCTAATTTTGAATTTGGGTTTTTCAAAAAGTAAGCCATAATCATCACAATTATAACAAATAAAGGCTTGAAATATCTCACTTTGCATGTAATGAGTCTATATAATATATTAGTTTCACCTTTTAAGTTGAATTACTGAAATAAATGAACTTTTGCACCATATTCTAATTTTCGAGTATTAGTTTTGCGTCATTATTTTTGTACCTGTAACTGAAGTACACAGTCAATTTGACCTGAATCAAAGGGCCCGTTTAATCACCCGGTTCATCTCCTGAGGTCTGTGTGACCCGGGAAGCTCGGGCAGTCTAGCGTAGGAAACCAAACCCATGTTGAAGGCCGGTAGTGCCAGGAGCCGGTGTGATGTGTGCCGTTCCCGGCTCAGAGGTTTCCAGCGCTCCTGAAACGCGAGGCGAAACGCAACGTGACCCGAGAGTATTGGTCACTCAGCTTGGGTCCGTTTCAGCGCCTGACGGCCCGTTCTGGCCGGACCCGATGAATGGCTCCTTTATGTCCACAGGAGACAGCAGTCGACCGTTCACACACCTTTAGCTCCTCACGCATAGGGCTGGGAATCGACAATCAATACTTGAGGTCAGCAATCGGATACTTATAAAATAAACATTTCGATTCCTCTTATCGATTCTTATAGTCATAGATATTATAGTTTTATGTGCTGCACACACACATCCAAAACCTGCGCACAGAAAATTAGATTTTAATGTGATTTTAAACCCGTTTTCTGTGCTGCATGCGTGTGTAACTATACTGGGCAACTCTTAAAGTGACAGCACTAATATTCCTGTCTCTATAATAACACTAATATTCCTGCCGCCGTCTCTATAATAACACTAATATTCCTGCCGCCGTCTCTATAATAACACTAATATTCCTGCCGTCTCTATAATAACACTAATATTCCTGCCGCCGTCTCTATAATAACACTAATATTCCTGCCGTCTCTATAATAACACTAATATTCCTGCCGTCGTCTCTATAATAACACTAATATTCCTGTGTCTCTATAATAACACTAATATTCCTGTCTCTATAATAACACTAATATTCCTGCCGCCGTCTCTATAATAACACTAATATTCCTGCCGTCTCTATAATAACACTAATATTCCTGCCGTCTCTATAATAACACTAATATTCCTGCCGTCTCTATAATAACACTAATATTCCTATAATAACACTAATATTCCTGCCGTCGTCTCTATAATAACACTAATATTCCTGCCGCCGTCTCTATAATAACACTAATATTCCTGCTGTCTCTATAATAACACTAATATTCCTGCCGCCGTCTCTATAATAACACTAATATTCCTGCTGTCTCTATAATAACACTAATATTCCTGCCGTCTCTATAATAACACTAATATTCCTGCTGTCTCTATAATAACACTAATATTCCTGCTGTCTCTATAATAACACTAATATTCCTGCCGCCGTCTCTATAATAACACTAATATTCCTGCTGTCTCTATAATAACACTAATATTCCTGCCGTCTCTATAATAACACTAATATTCCTGCTGTCTCTATAATAACACTAATATTCCTGCTGTCTCTATAATAACACTAATATTCCTGCCGTCGTCTCTATAATAACACTAATATTCCTGCCGTCTCTATAATAACACTAATATTCCTGCCGCCGTCTCTATAATAACACTAATATTCCTGCCGTCTCTATAATAACACTAATATTCCTGCTGTCTCTATAATAACACTAATATTCCTGCCGTCTCTATAATAACACTAATATTCCTGCCGTCGTCTCTATAATAACACTAATATTCCTGCCGTCGTCTCTATAATAACACTAATATTCCTGCCGTCTCTATAATAACACTAATATTCCTGCCGTCTCTATAATAACACTAATATTCCTGTCTCTATAATAACACTAATATTCCTGCCGCCGTCTCTATAATAACACTAATATTCCTGCCGTCTCTATAATAACACTAATATTCCTGCCGCCGTCTCTATAATAACACTAATATTCCTGTGTCTCTATAATAACACTAATATTCCTGCCGTCTCTATAATAACACTAATATTCCTGTCGTCTCTATAATAACACTAATATTCCTGCCGCCGTCTCTATAATAACACTAATATTCCTGCCGTCTCTATAATAACACTAATATTCCTGCCGTCTCTATATATATAACACTAATATTCCTGTGTCTCTATAATAACACTAATATTCCTGCCGCCGTCTCTATAATAACACTAATATTCCTGTGTCTCTATAATAACACTAATCAAACAACAAAAGACAAAGAGAAAATTCACTTGTTCTTGATTGAATTATTTTTGTAACAATATTTGTAACATTTTATTAATAAAGTGCAGTAATAACACTGCACTTTATTTACATTTGATTAGTTTCTGAACCTGAATACCTACAAATCTTAAAACACTGTTTATTTCATTCGTATCTTTGTTCAGTTGTGTCTATTTGTTGCGATTGCTAACTTTGTATGTTATTTTTAAATTACTGAGTGTTTGTCTTTGATAATGCTTGAAATATATATTAGTTAGGCTCGTTGGTTTTCTATGGTATTTTTAAACCACAGGCAAATTGATCTTCAGGCTGTTGATTTTGTTCATGATATTCAGCTACGATTAAATGCTTGGTTTAAATTTTTTATTACATTTTTAAACCCAATGGTTGGGTTTGTCCATATTTGACCGAAACATGGGTTGAAACGACCCAGCATTTTTTAGAGTGCACTTTTTTTTTTCCTTATTGGAATCGAAATTAGGAATCGATAAGCGGAATCGAAATAGTAATGGTTAAAATTTAAACGATGCCCAACCCTACTCATGTGTGTTACGACATTTCATAAATGCACAGATAACGTCAGCTCAAGAGTGGGCGGGATCAGATATCATCTCCACAGGGGTTGGGCGGCAGCTCTGGGGATTTTCGGTATTCTGGTGTTTGTCTTGGCTTTGGCTGCACTTATGATGGCCGTGCGGATGGTCTTCGCAGTCGTAGCCGCGGCGGGACTGTGTATGGTGTTGTTAGCCGCGGATTCGGAGTTGGGCGCTAGCCGTTTGGACACGCGAAGTGGCGAGCCCCTCACAAACGGCTTGTCCTCGTCCTGCTTCGACTTTTCAACAGCGTTACTCTTTAGTTTCCCCGTATCAGACGGCGCGTTCACCTTCTGCCTCGCACTACTATTACGTTTGAGCTCATTTTGGCCTCCGGTGAAGCGTTTCATTAGCGATGTGCGTACGGATGCGGGACGCGATACCTGACTAGCTGATAAACTATCAGCGGGAGTTTTGCTGTGAACTCTTGGGATCCCGCTATAGTTCGAAGGCGCTCCTCGGGGAACCATCAGTCTTTTAGTCGATCCTCGAGTGGGAGTTTTTAGACGGCTATCATCCTTAGCATGGGGTGAGCTAGTGCAATCTCGCTCCTCCGCTTCCCGCTCTTTCCTCCATTTTGAGCAGTGATTATTTGTGGCTGGTCGTGTCACGGTTGGAGAAAGGCTCTCGTAGGAGCGAAGGCCCTTCACTAGCGTGTGGCACTCCAGCGTTTCTCCGACACGCGGGTAAACATGCTCTCGCCCTGCGCTACACGCCTCCCGCGCAAGAGGACTAGTGTCAGACGCGCTAGTCCACGTGTTTCCCAACCGTGTGTCCGTTTTGGTGTCTGTCTCTAGTGTTGCTCCTCTTTGAGATTGAGATTCTTTGCCATTTACACAATCCCTCTTCTCAGGATCCTTCCCAGCGTCGGTCGCAATCTGCGTCAGCCTTTCAGAGGCGTCTTGAACCCGTTTCTCAACTTTCAACACTTTGTTAGGGGATATTCCTGCGAGCGGGAGGACATTCACTGCCCCCTGCTGATGTGACATGATACTTGTTTTTCCCAAAGCAACAAAAGCGTTATCACTGGGGACTGTCCTCGTATTCGACCTAGAATGTCTTTTCACAGTGTCTGCCGAGTCCTGTTGAAGGGCACATGTTGAATCTGTGCTTAAACCCTGAGTCTCCTCATTCTTCTGCAGTGAGCGCCGCATAAGCTCCGAGTCTCTCAGGGATGAGTTTGGCTGCTGTTGGATGTCAGATGTGCCGTTTCTCTCGCTGAAGCGGAGGAAGTATTGTGAGAGTCTGCGCAGGCTCCGCCGGCTGCCCGTGTAACTCAAGCTCCTCTGCAGAGCGTGATCCAGGTCGTCGGACTCGCGCTCCTCGTCCAAGCCCGTACACAGAGCCAGGGAACGCCGCTTTCCCACGTTCTCACGCTCGCGGGCCACGCGCCGCTGCTCCTGCAACGCCCTCTCTGTGTTCTCCTGTCAGACACAAGTCAGTGTACACTTCAGTTTCAAACCTACATTTCAATGAGCGGATTCACAGATTTGTGTCACTTAATGTTCATGGAAGATTTTACATGTGTGTAATGTGGTTACACTTTATTTTAAGGTGTCATTGTTACAGTGTAATTATATATTTAAGTACTGAGTAATATTAAGCAAGTACATGTACTTATAAAGTTAGGGTAGGATTGGGATTAGGTTGAGGGTTAGTTGCATGTAATTATGCATAATTTACTGTTATTACTATAGTACATGTAACATATGTAACAAGGACACTGTAAAATAAAGTGTTACCAAAAATGTAATACATGAAAGTAAATATAGTGTACATAACCACATACTGTTGATGGATATTAATAAAATGTATTCAACTTTATCAAGTTAAATGCATGCCTTTATTTGGCCTTTTAATCTTTGTTTTTTGCCTATTAACAAGCCTTGTATTGCCATTATCTGTAAGTAGCTTTTTAATATGTTCTAAAATACTTATTTTATACATTTAATATTAATATTTCAAACTTAAAATTTGAATGACTGCATGGTTGATAATCTTGCAATGGTAATTGCGAGTTTATCTCATAATTATGACTTTTTTAAATTGCGAGAAAGTCAGGTTTGAAACGACCATTTCAATGAGCAGATTCACACTTAAAATGTTCATGGAAGATTTTACATGTATAAAAAATGTGAATTACATGCAAGTGATTAATAATAATTTGCTACATTTATAGAGCACTTTATATATTTGTATTTATACAAGTAAATATAGTGTATATAACCACATACTGTTGATGGATATCAATAAAATGTATTAGATTTGATCAAGTTAAATGCATGCCTTTATTTGGCCTTTTAATCTTTTTTTTTTTTTAATGAGGCAAGGGTGTCGAGTTACATTCAAGCTATTTTAAGGCATGTCGAATTTTTTTTCAAGGAAAAAAAACGTTTAAATATGTAATTTTGGTGATCAAAGATGAGTTTTAAGAGATAACATTATTGACTTCAGGGGGACTTTAAAGTTAATTTGGTAGTTTCCATTTAAAGAGACAGTCCCGCTCACCTGCACGGCTCTCTGGAAGCGATGGCAGAAGCCGTGGAAGATCAGACAGGCCTCCTCCAGCTTGAAGGTCTTGTCATCTTCACAGAAGAACTCCACCACAGACTTACTGCTCTCCTGTAAACTCTCCAGCTCATCCTGAGCCTCCGCCAGCCTCACCTCTGCAACCTGAAGGAAGAAGTGAGGGATTTACACCTGAACAGGAGCATCCGCATCTGTGGACATGACCTGGACACACACACACACACACACACACACCTCTAGAAAGGCTCTGGTCTGCATCTGGATTTCAGCGTCAGCCTGAGCTCGGACTCGGAGCGCTGAGACTCGGCTCTGCAGTCGAGAAAGATCCTCCAGCACAGACTCTTCTGACAACCTGCACACAAAAATACCTGATCGTTCACTCTCTAATATTATCCACCGAGGAACACGTGCACGACTTGCTTTTGTGTAAAGCTGATGAAAATGATGTCACAACAAACAAAGCCTATTTTAACCCTACTTGGGTCATTTTGACCCGGAAATTTATTTAGATTTTTTATTAATTTTTTGAGTGTTCATCAGAGAGGTCCAATACCCCAGGACTTTTGTCGGACTTGAACCATGAATACACAAACTATTTTTTTATAGAATCGATGTTGAAATTTACAAAAGTAACAAATCCTCCTTTCCCTCACCGGTTAAATTGATAAGAATGAATCTTTCATAATATATTTTTATAATCCGAGGATTTGCCAGCATGCAGAATTCAGCACTGAACAAAAAGTCCGTTTTGAGCGGTGAGGGGATTCTGTCTTAAATGCTTCTGATTGGCCATTGCGGTCCAGAAATCAACACATATGTCTGTGATTCGCTACATCGCTCAACGCTGCAAACATGTTACAAATAGAAACTCTGGCCTGTAAATCGTTTCTATTTTGTTTTAGTTGTTCTTGTTGCTTTTCTGCGACAGATGAATAACAATTTATTCGTTTTTATATGTTTTATTCGTAGATATTTCTATTTAATCGTTTTATTCTCCCGCAGCCGCACACACACATAGTGCATTAGGCTACCGCTCACACTCGGCCATCACATCTAGTCCCGCACCGCACGTCTCTAGATCACGGGCCGGCCCGAGTATAGCGGCGGGAAACATCGGCTCGGGCAGAGAATCTGAGCTCTAAACAGGACAGAGAAACGCGGCGGATATCGCTCGTATACTTTTTGTTGACGACGTAGTTAAGGCGGCAGGCGTGTGTTATTAGGCGGCCGCTTTAGTTCCAAAGTGCTGCGGGAAACCCTGTGTTACACTAACAAGCCGGACACTATTCAGCTGTTGTTCTGTGTGCTGTGGTGCACCTGAATAACTTGCATTTCCAGATTAAATGTCTGTTCTTGGTCTTGGATTTTGTGAAATAAATGCGACTTATAGTCCAGTGCGACTTATATATGTTTTTTCCTCTTCATGACGCATTTTTTGACTGATGCGACTTTTACTCCGGGATAATACGGTAACTGTTTCTAAAAAGTATTGTCCGGACCTACGCTGGGAAGGAGATATATCGACCGGCTTTAATTGAATAGCCCTGTTCTGGGCTGATCTACGAGAGCTTAAAAGCTCTCAGAAGGTGTTTGTCTGCTGACCTTGAAGCTGGACCCACGTGACCCAAGCGGCTGGGGAACATCAGCAAGTCTTTATCCTTCTTCACTGCCTCCTGTAGTAAAGAAGAAGAAGAAATCACTCATGCTGAACCTTATCTGGGGTTTTATCCAATGGATGACATCATCATGTGGTTTCCTTTCATGTGAAGAGGCTCTTGTGACATCATCACGACACTCACCATGGCAACAAAATGGAGGAGGTTCATGCCGGGTTTGTTGGCTTTGGTGTCGGCCAGTTTGAGCAGAGAGGAAATCCTGAATCCAGCAGCATTTCCAGCGTAACCACCCTGAGAGCACAAGAGACTCAGACTGACTTCACACGAGCACACGGCTTATCAAGAACAGCGTATTGATCAAAGACTCACAGCGTTCATGTAGTTTCCCGCCTTGAGCACCAGTCGCAGGATATAGTGAAGCTCGGGGCAGCTCAGCAGCTCTGCACAAACAAACACATGAGCATCAGCACTGATGTACAGACATTATCAATCAAACAACACAATCAAACACCACATGAGCATCAGCACTGATGTACAGACATTATCAATCAACACATGAGCATCAGCACTGATGTACAGACATTATCAATCAACACATGAGCATCAGCACTGATGTGCAGACATTATCAATCAACACATGAGCATCAAGCACTGATGTACAGACATTATCAATCAACACATGAGCATCAAGCACTGATGTACAGACATTATCAATCAACACATCAGCATCAAGCCCTGATGTACAGACATTATCAATCAACACATGAGCATCAGCACTGATGTACAGACATTATCAATCAACACATGAGCATCAAGCCCTGATGTACAGACATTATCAATCAACACATGAGCATCAAGCCCTGATGTACAGAAATTGAAATAGGGCTTATTCACCGTCTTTCCTACATTTAGATAGGTGGGCAAATGCATTTTTGTCTCAGTGCATGCATTGTTTTAGTTTGGCAGGGTCGCCGCTAGCTTAGCATAATGAATGTAATCCTTTGTTGCCAGCTAGCATGTCCTGAGTAAAAGTGATACAAAAAAACACCCAATTACTTCTTGTGGCCTGCGTATTCATAACGAGTACAAAAAGCGATGCAGATTAAGACTAGGCGATTTTCTTAGGCAGATATTGACTTGGGACTATATTAGGGTGAAGCACAGGCGAAGCACTGCTACTTGGGCACAGAGATATCATGCAGCACCTGAAATCCGTCAACATACCGGCGTGACCTGCACTGAGCATCTTCGCTTTTGGATTGTGTTTATTTTGAGAAGTTACAGCAAACATGGTAATTGAAAATAATCACTTACTCTGTGGACAGCTGTCCATTGGGTCCATTCGGCGTGGGGCATTTTTTACAGTTTACTTTATCGCACCGGGAAAAAAAAGTCGAGGACTGCAGAATGGATCAACGCCGAGAAATCCTCGGTAGCTGTGACACAACTGGGCACGCTCATCTTGATCTGACACGTTGAGCCTGACACGTTTTACTCAGGACATGCTAGCTGGCAACAAAGGATTCCATTCATTATGCTAAGCTAAGCTAGCGGCGACCCTGCCAAATTAAAAACAATGCATGCACTGAGACAAAAATGGATTTGCCAACCTATCTAAATGTAGGAAAGACGGTGAATAAGCCCCATTTCAAAAAACGGTGGAGTGTTCCTTTAAGTATGGTCTCATTTTGAAGAAGACCCTTGGCAGATTATTGTTGAAGTACAAAAACATTAAAAAGTAAAACCAAAAACAAGTTATATAGGTGTATGTTTATTTATGAAAATGATTAATGAATATTATTTTATTTAAAATGTATATTTTATGAAACATGTTGAACTCTAAAACTGCTAGAAAATCAAAGCCATAAATCTAAACAATTTGTGTTCCACACACACACACACACACACACACACACACACACACACACACACACACACACACACACACACACACTATCCAATTGGCTCTATAATATGCAGCAGCAGAACACAAGAGTTAAGTGAGTATTTTCTTTATAGACCAAACCTGAGAAAATGTCGGCATCTGTTAAAAAATAGTAACATTTTAAATGTTGCATTTTTAAGCGTTGAAAGCCTATTAACAAAGATTGCATAAATTTTATAGTAAAAGGTATTGCGGAGGATCTTTCCTACTTTTAGAAAAGACCCGCCCTCTCCAATTTCTATTTGCTCCCGACCGAGAGGGAACGCCTACTAGCAGTGATTTTAAATGGATTTCTCCAAATAGCATGACAAACTTTACCTGTCTAGTAGAACCTTCGCGACTGCGGCATCAGTGGGAAGCCCAACATGTGCTTTTAGCGCACGCAAGCGTGGTGAACGGCCTTACGTAAACATATCACCAGAATGATTGACACTTAGGTGGACCAATAGTATAGGCTACCCACCCGGAAAAAGAAAATCCTCCGCTATACCTTTAAACGATCCTGGGAATTAAAATAGCAGTTTTAATGGGTTTCAAAGGGGACATTTTTGTCCAAAAGGTGCTGAGAGGAACTATTGTGTGTTACTAGTGCAAAATAGATTTTTTTAAAGGACATTGAGGTGAAAAAGTAAAACTCCAATAGAAATGCACCTGTAGCAAAATTCATGCAGTTGGCATTAACAAAATTATTTACAAAAAAACACTGAAAAAGACACAAATGTCCACAAGGATGCACAAGGGTTAAACATCGCAGCAAAACTCAAGCACAAGTCTGATGCTGTGTGACTCGAGCTGCAGCTTTCAGATCTGCCACCGCTCCACACCCAGAGGCAGTTGTGTGAGTGTTTACCTCGAGCCGCCTCCCGCAGACATCTGGCCGCCACACAGAGAGAGGTCACCGCGGGGTCAAACTCCTGCTGGAGGATCAGGGCGTCCAGACGCATGCGGAAGCTAGTGATGATGAGGAGGAGGATTAATCAGCGCTCAGTGAAAGTCACACGATGTGTTTATACTAGTGTTGTCAAAAGTGTTGTCAAAAGCACAGAGTCCAACTTCAGAACCAAGTCAGTACGGAAATTTGAAAAATGTGACGATACCAGCATTTCCATCTAGCGCTGTTGAATGGTTTCTTAAACGCCTCTGATATGCCATTGTTCTCACATCTATCAGCAGATCCCTAATATATCCACTGATAGACGGATCCACTGATAGACGGATCCACTGATAGACGAAGCTGCTGATAGACGAAGCTGCTGATAGCGTATCTCTCAAACGCTCCCATGTGTATCTGTGTAACCGCTCGATGAAGACAACATGTTTTTGAGGCGTTGATCATTGTAGTCAATCACAGACATATATGTTGAGCGCTGTGAACACACTGGCCAATCACAGACGTATATGTTGAGCGCGTGAACACAATGGCCAATCACAGACGTATATGTTGAGCGCGTGAACACAATGGCCAATCACAGACATATATGTTGAGCGTGTGAACACAATGGCCAATCACAGATATATATGTAGAGCGTGTGAACACAATGGCCAATCACAGACATATATGTTGAGCGCGTGAACACAATGGCCAATCACAGACGTATATGTTGAGCGCGTGAACACAATGGCCAATCACAGACATATATGTTGAGCGCGTGAACACAATGGCCAATCACAGACATATATGTTGAGCGCGTGAACACAATGGCCAATCACAGACATATATGTTGAGCGTGTGAACACAATGGCCAATCACAGACATATATGTAGAGTGCGTGAACACAATGGCCAATCACAGACATATATGTAGAGAGCGTGAACACAATGGCCAATCGCAGACATATATGTAGAGTGCGTGAACACAATGGCCAATCACAGACATATATGTTGAGCGCGTGAACACAATGGCCAATCACAGACATATATGTAGAGTGCGTGAACACAATGGCCAATCACAGACATATATGTTGAGCGCGTGAACACAATGGCCAATCACAGACATATATGTAGAGCGTGTGAACACAATGGGCAATCACATACATATATGTTGAGCGCGTGAACACAATGGTCAATCACAGACATATATGTAGAGTGCGTGAACACAATGGCCAATCACAGACATATATGTAGAGTGCGTGAACACAATGGCCAATCACAGACATATATGTTGAGTGCGTGAACACAATGGCCAATCACAGACATATATGTTGAGCGTGTGAACACAATGGCCAATCACAGACATATATGTAGAGCGTGTGAACACAATGGCCAATCACAGACATATATGTAGAGTGCGTGAACACAATGGCCAATCACAGACATATATGTTGAGCGCTTGAATACAATGGCCAATCACAGACATATATGTAGAGTGCGTGAACACAATGGCCAATCAGAGACATATATGTTGAGCGTGTGAACACGATGGGCCAATCACAGACATATATGTTGAGCGCTTGAACACGATGGCCAATCAGAGACATATATGTTGAGCGCTTGAATACAATGGCCAATCACAGACATATATGTAGAGCGCGTGAACACAATGGCCAATCACAGACATATATGTTGAGCGTGTGAACACGATGGCCAATCACAGACATATATGTTGAGCGCTTGAATACAATGGCCAATCACAGACATATATGTAGAGCGCGTGAACACAATGGCCAATCACAGACATATATGTTGAGCGTGTGAACACGATGGCCAATCACAGACATATATGTTGAGCGTGTGAACACGATGGCCAATCACAGACATATATGTTGAGCGCTTGAATACAATGGCCAATCACAGACATATATGTAGAGCGCGTGAACACAATGGCCAATCACAGACATATATGTTGAGCGCTTGAACACGATGGCCAATCACAGACATATATGTTGAGCGCTTGAATACAATGGCCAATCACAGACATATATGTAGAGCGCGTGAACACAATGGCCAATCACAGACATATATGTTGAGCGTGTGAACACGATGGCCAATCACAGACATATATGTTGAGCGCTTGAACACAATGGCCAATCACAGACATATATGTTGAGCGCGTGAACACAATGGCCAATCACAGACATATATGTAGAGCGTGTGAACACAATGGCCAATCACAGACATATATGTTGAGCGCGTGAACACAATGGTCAATCACAGACATATATGTAGAGTGCGTGAACACAATGGCCAATCACAGACATATATGTAGAGTGCGTGAACACAATGGCCAATCACAGACATATATGTTGAGTGCGTGAACACAATGGCCAATCACAGACATATATGTTGAGCGTGTGAACACAATGGCCAATCACAGACATATATGTAGAGCGTGTGAACACAATGGCCAATCACAGACATATATGTAGAGTGCGTGAACACAATGGCCAATCACAGACATATATGTTGAGCGCTTGAATACAATGGCCAATCACAGACATATATGTAGAGTGCGTGAACACAATGGCCAATCAGAGACATATATGTTGAGCGTGTGAACACGATGGCCAATCACAGACATATATGTTGAGCGCTTGAACACAATGGCCAATCAGAGACATATATGTTGAGCGTGTGAACACGATGGCCAATCACAGACATCTATGTTGAGCGCTTGAACACAATGGCCAATCACAGACATATATGTAGAGCGTGTGAACACAATGGCCAATCACAGACATATATGTTGAGCGCTTGAATACAATGGCCAATCACAGACATATATGTAGAGTGCGTGAACACAATGGCCAATCAGAGACATATATGTTGAGCGTGTGAACACGATGGCCAATCACAGACATATATGTTGAGCGCTTGAACACGATGGCCAATCAGAGACATATATGTTGAGCGTGTGAACACGATGGCCAATCACAGACATATATGTTGAGCGCGTGAACACAATGGCCAATCACAGACATATACGTAGAGCGTGTGAACACAATGGCCAATCAGAGACATATATGTTGAGCGTGTGAACACGATGGCCAATCACAGACATATATGTAGAGCGCGTGAACACAATGGCCAATCACAGACATATATGTTGAGCGCTTAAACACAATGGCCAATCACAGACATATATGTTGAGCGCTTGAACACGATGGCCAATCACAGACATATATGTTGAGCGTTCGAACACAATGGCCAATCACAGACATATATGTTGAGCGCGTGAACACAATGGCCAATCACAGACATATACGTAGAGCGTGTGAACACAATGGCCAATCAGAGACATATATGTTGAGCGTGTGAACACGATGGCCAATCACAGACATATATGTAGAGCGCGTGAACACAATGGCCAATCACAGACATATATGTTGAGCGCTTAAACACAATGGCCAATCACAGACATATATGTTGAGCGCTTGAACACAATGGCCAATCACAGACATATATGTTGAGCGCTTGAACACAATGGCCAATCAGAGACATATATGTTGAGCGTGTGAACACGATGGCCAATCACAGACATATATGTTGAGCGCTTGAACACAATGGCCAATCACAGACATATATGTTGAGCGCTTGAACACAATGGCCAATCACAGACATATACGTAGAGCGTGTGAACACAATGGCCAATCAGAGACATATATGTTGAGCGTGTGAACACGATGGCCAATCACAGACATATATGTTGAGCGCTTGAACACAATGGCCAATCACAGACATATATGTTGAGCGCGTGAACACAATGGCCAATCACAGACATATATGTTGAGCCCTTGAACACAATGGGCCCATCACAGACATATATGTTGAGCGCTTGAATACAATGGCCAATCACAGACATATATGTAGAGCGCGTGAACACAATGGCCAATCAGAGACATATATGTTGAGCGCGTGAACACAATGGCCAATCACAGACATATATGTTGAGCGCGTGAACACAATGGCCAATCAGAGACATATATGTTGAGCGCGTGAACACAATGGCCAATCAGAGACATATATGTTGAGCGCTTGAACACAATGGCCAATCACAGACATATATGTTGAGCGCGTGAACCTAATGGCCAATCACAGACATATATGTTGAACGTGTGAACACAATGGCCAATCACAGACATATATGTAGAGCGTGTGAACACAATGGCCAATCACAGACATATATGTTGAGCGCGTGAACCTAATGGCCAATCACAGACATATATGTTGAACGTGTGAACACAATGGCCAATCACAGACATATATGTTGAGCGCGTGAACACAATGGCCAATCACAGACATATATGTTGAGCGCGTGAACACAATGGCCAATCACAGACATATATGTTGAGCGCGTGAACACAATGGCCAATCACAGACATATATGTTGAGCGCGTGAACACAATGGCCAATCACAGACATATATGTTGAGCGCGTGAACACAATGGCCAATCACAGACATATATTTTGAGCGCGTGAACACAATGGCCAATCACAGACATATATGTAGAGCGTGTGAACACAATGGCCAATCACAGACATATATGTAGAGCGTGTGAACACAATGGCCAATCACAGACATATATGTAGAGCGTGTGAACACAATGGCCAATCACAGACATATATGTAGAGCGTGTGAACACAATGGCCAATCACAGACATATATGTAGAGCGCGTGAACACAATGGCCAATCACAGACATATATGTTGAGCGCGTGAACACAATGGCCAATCAGAGACATATATGTTGAGCGCGTGAACACAATGGCCAATCAGAGACATATATGTTGAGCGCGTGAACACAATGGCCAATCAGAGACATATATGTTGAGCGCTTGAACACAATGGCCAATCACAGACATATATGTTGAGCGCGTGAACCTAATGGCCAATCACAGACATATTTGTTGAACGTGTGAACACAATGGCCAATCACAGACATATATGTAGAGCGTGTGAACACAATGGCCAATCAGAGACATATATGTTGAGCGCATGAACACAATGGCCAATCACAGACATATATGTTGAGCGCGTGAACCTAATGGCCAATCACAGACATATATGTTGAACGTGTGAACACAATGGCCAATCACAGACATATATGTTGAGCGCATGAACACAATGGCCAATCACAGACATATATGTTGAACGTGTGAACACAATGGCCAATCACAGACATATATGTTGAGCGCGTGAACACAATGGCCAATCACAGACATATATGTTGAGCGCGTGAACACAATGGCCAATCACAGACATATATGTAGAGCGCGTGAACACAATGGCCAATCACAGACATATATGTTGAGCGCGTGAACACAATGGCCAATCACAGACATATATGTAGAGCGTGTGAACACAATGGCCAATCACAGACATGAGCGCGTGAACACAATGGCCAATCACAGACATATATGTTGAGCGCGTGAACACAATGGCCAATCACAGACATATATGTTGAGCGCTTGAACACAATGGCCAATCACAGACATATATGTAGAGCGCTTGAACACAATGGCCAATCACAGACATATATGTAGAGTGCGTGAACACAATGGCCAATCACAGACATATATGTAGAGTGCGTGAACACAATGGCCAATCACAGACATATATGTTGAACGTGTGAACACAATGGCCAATCACAGACATATATGTAGAGTGCGTGAACACAATGGCCAATCACAGACATATATGTTGAGCGCGTGAACACAATGGCCAATCACAGACATATATGTAGAGTGCGTGAACACAATGGCCAATCACAGACGTATATGTAGAGTGCGTGAACACAATGGCCAATCACAGACATGTATGCTGAGCGCTTGAACACAATGGCCAATCACAGACATATATGTAGAGTGCGTGAACACAATGGCCAATCACAGACATATATGTAGAGTGCGTGAACACAATGGCCAATCACAGACATATATGTTGAGCGCTTGAACACAATGGCCAATCACAGACATATATGTTGAGCGCGTGAACACAATGGCCAATCACAGACATATATGTTGAGCGCGTGAACACAATGGCCAATCACAGACATATATGTTGAGCGCTTGAACACAATGGCCAATCACAGACATATATGTAGAGTGCGTGAACACAATGGCCAATCAGAGACATATATGTTGAGCGCGTGAACACAATGGCCAATCACAGACATATATGTATGGGCGCGTGAACACAATGGCCAATCACAGACATATATGTAGAGTGCGTGAACACAATGGCCAATCACAGACATATATGTAGAGTGCGTGAACACAATGGCCAATCAGAGACATATATGTAGAGCGTGTGAACACAATGGCCAATCACAGACATATATGTAGAGCGTGTGAACACAATGGCCAATCACAGACATATATGTTGAGCGCGTGAACACAATGGCCAATCACAGACATATATGTAGAGCGTGTGAACACAATGGCCAATCACAGACATATATGTAGAGCGTGTGAACACAATGGCCAATCACAGACATATATGTAGAGTGCGTGAACACAATGGCCAATCACAGACATATATGTTGAGCGTGTGAACACAATGGCCAATCACAGACATATATGTTGAGCGTGTGAACACAATGGCCAATCACAGACATGTTGAGTGCGTGAACACAATGGCCAATCACAGACATGTTGAGCGCATGAAAAACAGCGCTCAAAATGCTAGAGGGAAATGCTGGTATCGTCACATTTTTTAAATAGTATGGTATCGAAGTCGGTACTTTTGACAACACTGGTTAATACTGCATCATTCAGTCCTGAACTCTTACCTGGGTAACTCCACCAGTAAGAGAATGAAGAGATCCGGCTCTGCCAGTAAACTACGGTCACCGCTGAACTTCTTCAACCGGGCCTCCTGGACAAAAGGAAACGCAGGAACTTAATACTCAGCACTGAGTCCAACAGAAAGAGTTGTGATTGGAGATCGTGTGGAGTAACAAGCAGCATCACGTGTAACTGTCTCTAACATGTGTACGGACGTGTCAGAGAGACGATACCTCTTCATTATCGGGCAGAAGTTTGCAGAGCTCAGCCAGTTTCTCCGCTCCGTAGCGCTCTCCGGCTCCTCGCCGCACGTCCTCCACGATCTCCTCCACCGCACTGAGGACAGAGGACACATCACATCACGTCTATACACATCTCGGAGATTACAAGATCACTTCAAGATTCACTGTTTAAATCATTGTGGACCACTGCCGAGCAGTGTTGGGCAAGTTACTTCGAAACAGTAATGCGTTATTTATTACTTGTTACTGTCATTTCAAAGTAATTCGTTACATTACAATATTACTGTATTTAAAATGTAAGGCATTACACTACTATTGCATTACTTTTAAGTTACTCTCACCAAAATAACTGCAAATATGGATTTGGCAATCTAAATGTAGCGTATGCTGCTCAATTAGCTCATTACACATCCAGTAGAAGGTGATGTGGTATCCGACTGAGCTTGGACCCATAAGAAATTTTACCATGATGTACTATAGTACATACCATGGTATACCATAGTAGTACCATATGGAAGTACCATGGTACCTTACATCTAACCATGGTACATACTATATAGTACTTCAGATATTATCATGGTACCATGGTCATTGCATGGTACTGTAGATGTTACTATGGTACATAGTATGGTACCTCAGATTTACCATGATACCTATCATGGTACATAC
Organism: Phoxinus dragarum; assembly: GCA_033366665.1. NCBI lineage: Eukaryota > Metazoa > Chordata > Actinopteri > Cypriniformes > Leuciscidae > Phoxinus > Phoxinus dragarum. The sequence continues at coordinate 34,071 of JARPMJ010003871.1, forward strand.
CATAGTACCTCAGATATAACCATGGTACATACTTTATAGTACTTCAGATATTATCATGGTACCATGATAATATCTGAAGTACTATACTGTACAGTATGTTACTATGGTACATAGTATGGTACCTCAGATTTACCATGGTACATGCCCTAGTACCTCAGATATAACCATGGTACATTCTGCCGTACATATTACCATGGTACATACTACCTCAGATATAACCATGGTACCTCAGATATAACCATGGTACTTTGCATGGACGCATGGTACAGACATCTTTTTTACTTTAAGCCCGGGGTAAACTTTAAACTTAAACTTTAGCAAAAATAAAAATAACTAATGAATAATAACTAAGCCAAATATATATATATATTTTTAATCATTATTGTGAGTGACTGCAGTAGTGTGGGCATAGGCCATTTGGTCTATGAACGAGTCATAGATCTCCAAAATCAGTTTTAAATGTATAATTTAATATTAATGAGATTTTTATTTAAGTAATGTTCTAATTCTAGATGTTTGTAAAAGCTGCATGATTTTGACGTGGTTTAATCAATGGCCGTGCGCGTGAACTTTGAACATTCATGTCGCTTTCAAACACTGGAGCGGCCGCGGCGCAGAGTTGCCGTGGAAACGGCGCTGGACCACTGCGGTAAGCAGAAACTCCCTCTCTCGCTGTTGAGATTGAGAATGTACTATCCGCTGCAGGCTCACTCATCTCGGCTCTGTCTGATTAACGTACAGGAAGTGAAACATTTTGCGCGGACGTTTCTCCTCTGCTGATCTCGCGGTGATTTTGGCGAATTTGTATGAAGAAAAAAAAACTACCACTTTATTCCAGGTTAACTAACAATGCTTGTAACGTGCGTTACTGACATTTGTACCGAGTAAAATATTACTTTTTTCCCCCCTGTAATGCCTTACATTACCGCGTTACAGCAAAAAGCAATGCATTACAGTAATTAATTACTTTTGTAACGCGTTACTCCCAACACTGCTGCCGAGCACCGTACGCACGATAACTGTCGCGCTTCACTGTAATTTGCATGCATTTTAAACATGTGCACTTTTATTACTGTAATGCTGGAAAGTATTTATAAAAACAACATTCATAACCGCAGCGAACAAAAAGGAGAAAGAGAAAGGCCATTAAACATTTGGAATGGGCGGCAGGAATATATGATTCAATTTTAAAATATATATAGGCACAACATTAAAAATACAAACAATGCTTTCTTTTTTTTACCTCATGTTTCTAATCTCCATATTTTTAAAATTACATCCTTTTGAGATAAAATGCAAGACTATAAGAACCATTTCAAATACACGTATACACTTGTCCTTCCCATTTAAAAAAAGAGATTTAAATAAATAATAAATAAAACATTATTTTCCTATTATTAAATTCAATAAGAATTTATTCGTATTATTCCAAGCATATGACATTTCAGCAGACTTTTTTTTTTTCTTTTTTGTTTAATTCAAATTTACAGACAAAATAGGTATTGAACAAAACAGTATTAACTTGCAATTCTCAAAGGGCAGGCATAATTGCAAAATACAATAAGTAACAGCGATGAAGTCTCAAATCAAATATACAATCAAGAAAGACAACAAAAAATAAATAAGTAAATAAAATAATAAAATAGGTAAAATAAATAAATGAAAAACAGTAATGTAAAAGTAAGTCCTTGCAAGGAGTAAAGGAGCTAAAGCTACTAGAAGCTTATTTACAGCAGACATTAATGCGACTGACCACATGATGGTCAACGCTAGTGCGTCATGGTTAGCGCGTCAACGCTAGCTAAGTGTCCATCCACTTGTCAATCGAATTATCTGAAGTTCGGTAAAAAAAAAAAGCTGGTGAAAGTGTGTTTCCATCCAACGGCTTTAAAGCTAATAAAAACCTGTGCGTAATGACGTCACATGCCGTTTTGCGATCAAATTGGTATATTAAACTGATTTGAGACATTTTAAGTTGTTGTTTTTCTGCACTGAATCGCACAACATTCAAGCTAACATTTGCGAACAATTTTTGCTAGACAAAATGCAATTCATTATTTATTCGACAAATGACGTTTCCATCAGCGTTTATCGCATAAGCCGTATATCGATGAAGATATTCATGAAATTATATCGAATTTTACTGTTTCCATAAGGCATTTTTCACTCAATATCTCTTTATTCGGATAAAAACGTGTGGATGCAATCATAGCTATTGAGGTGCCATGATCATTTATTTTTACGGACATCCACATAAGAAACAATTACTGTCCACATAGGGCTTTAGTTGCATCAGGACTGAAGCTCAAGGGTTTCATCCCGACCCCCAGACAAAAAACCCCCGCAATCTTAGATCAATGCAACAGTGCAGAGTCTGGTCCTGTTGACCTAAAGGAGGTCATATGTACTCGTCAATCCAGTTTCACTTGGACATGTGGATGTGTGTGTGTGTGTGTCAAACCCACAGCTGGTTCTTTTGCTTGTCTCAAAAAAAAAAAAAGGTTCACAAGACCCAACTAGTTTATGTTTTGTATTTTTATGACATGTAATTGTTAATGTCAGAGAGTATTGAAGGCTCTCGCGGTTTCTTTGTGGCGTTCAAAATGAAATAATGAACGTTATTACAGAACAAAGACCTGCTTTGGCCACAGCGGAGTATAACTCATACTCACACACATCTAAAGTGTGCACTTATGTGAGGTTACACACACACCGGGAAATGTGTTTGTCTGCGCGAGCACTTCTCCGTAATTTCCACACATGTTCTGACAGATATCAGTCCCATGGAAGAGCTTTTCAAACTCACACTCCCATATATTTACTCGGAGAGCAAGTGCCGACACGAAAACGCCAACCTTTTTTCATCAAACAATGGCATTGAGAAGGATGAATAATGATTTATGAACTGCTTTCACTCTGCATCACTAAAACGGATCACCTTTCACTGGAAACACCTGAATTGAAACGGATATATTTAATCTCAGAGCATATTTGGAGAAGTTGCTGCAGAGATCAGGTTTCGTTGCTCATCACGGCTCAGTCGGGCACAAAGCAGGTGTGACCTTTGACCTCCTTCACTGACCATCAAAACCAGCTGTTCTGATTGGACGGCATCTCCTGAACACTTGTCATCACCCCCCCGGTTTCATTCACACATCTATCCTCCGTCTGAGAGCAATCAATGACTCAGATAAACACAGCCTGCCGTCTAAAGTGTTAAGACACTTCCTCCAGGACACCTTCATTTCCTATTCGTAACAAATGGCGCTGTAACAAAAAAAACACCCAATACAAATATCTAGAGAGCAGGCTTGTGCACAGAACTGAATTGAGAATGACTCCTGAAGTCCAATTCAATTCTTGAATTTGGATTGATGTCAAAAACAGGATCTTGAATTACAATTTGAATTTGAGTTAAAGAAAGCAGAATTGCAATTCAATCAAAATACAAAGAAATTCATATACATGTTTAATAATGAAGCTTTACAGTATATGTCAGATATGATTGCATTATGCACTTTGTGTTATGTGATTACTTTGAAATGAAAATAACATTGGATCACAACTAATTAAACAGCGTTGAGGGTCATTTATTTCAAGAGTTTGATCTCTTCGGAGTTTGATTTTGATTTTAGGACAAAATGTATGCAGGGTTGAGGAGTGAATAGTTACGTGTAATGCAATTATGTTATTAAATTACACAGTTAATGTAATTGTATTTAGTTGTATTACTGAGGTCAAATGTGTAATTCAATTAGTTACTAATCAAAGTAAAAGGAAATTGCTTTGCATTGATAAAGTTATCCAAACCACATTTATAATGGGAAACTTATAACAGTAGCAATTACATTTCCAGAGTAACCTCCGTAACACTGAATGTGTGTGAGACTCAACACACTCTTTCTGTTGTGTGACTATGTGGAATTTCTTTGAATTGCAATAAATTTAATTCCTCTTCCTGTCATTCAAATTCAACTTCCTGTGGGGCGGAGAGCATTCAATTCAAATTCCAATTCATGAATTGAATGGAGACCAATTCTGAATGTTGCACAAGCCTGTAGAGAGCCGGACGGCCAATATAATACCACTGCATATGAACAAGGGGTGTCACAATATTTCATGTCACAATATATCGCAATGAATACACAAATCCAACAATATGTATCGTGGATAGTTCACCCAAAATACAAATTAGTGTGTGAGAAAAAGTTCAAGATTTCAGAGTTTTAGTGTCAGGAATACATTAAACTACTAATATATAATATATACACATATTGACATATTGTTAGCATTTATTTGTTGCCGTTTGTTTCCCTCCTGAAACTCAGATCATTAGGGATGGCGAGTTCTAGGTGAAAAGCCTGTTAAATGTGAGCCATGTGTTCTTGTTTACACACACACACACACACACACACACGCACACACACATTAATTTAAATAAAAAATATAATTGTGATGATTATGGCTTACAGATTATGAAAACCCCAAATTCAAAATTAGAATATTGTGAAAAGGTTTTCATAATCTGTAAGCCATAATCATCAACATTATTACAAATAAAGGCTTGAAATATCTCACTTTGCATGTAATGAGTCTATATAATATATTAGTTTCACATTTTAAGTGAAATTACTGAAATAAATGAACTTTTGCACGATATTCAAATTTTTCGAGTTTCACCTGTATACATTTACAAAAATGCAGAACAACTACAATTGGGACTGTAACAAAAACACCAAATACAAATATCTAGAGAGCAGGGCGACCAATATAATACCAATGCATATAAACACAAAATTATATATTTTAAGGCGAGACACTACAGGCAAAAACAGTTTTTTCATGCATCTGTCAATTTTGAGAATTGTAGGCTTTTTGGCTGATCATAAAGTGTTTTTTTTTTTTTTTTCAGACTAGTGGAAAGAAAACTGTTTTAACTGGATCTTTTAGAGCACTTTATCTATTTGCGTCTGTAGATTTCAGTCACAGTGTGTATCTTTAAAGGCCGTTTTCTCAAAATGAGCTTTTCCTCCCATTGAACCAGAAATCTCCACTTCAGTAGCACTGACATACACCAAACTTTACAGTTTTATATTGATCTTCTAATCTATATTTTCCTGATTTTGTACAACAATTTATTTCTTTAATAAAAAATAAAAAAAGAGTGAAAATGTATTTATTTATGGCTGTTGACAGTATTTTCTGATTTATGGAGTGATAAAAAAAGAGATCCAAAATCCCCTCAGTAAAAACCTTTGACTCTAATATATATATATATATATATAAAACAATATCCAATGTTCAGATTTTTGTTCTAGAAATTAATGCAAATAAGTGCAGATTTAATTAGATAATGCATACTTTGCATATTTAAACTAAATAAATTAAATATTTAAAACAATTTTTTTCTACCCTATTCACTGGGGTGTCTTGCCTTGTAATATAAAAAAATGAAACCAAAACTTACATTTTCAACTGCCGCAGAAATATCCCAACATTCATACTGCGTTTTGAGTCAAGCAGTGTAACCTGCAAATACAAATAAAGGTAATCAGCTCACAAACCCACAAAAAACTCATCAAAAAAGTAAGAGTGAATAACATTGCCTTCAACAATAAATGAAGACAAAAACTGCACACAGTATGTCATTCTCTGAAAACATGTGGGGGTCTTTGGCCACTGAATCTCCCTGTTCTTCAGCATCTTGAGCCATAAACATTGCATTTCTGTCAAGTTAAGATAAGTGAAGTTAATCCTTAAACACATACCACAGGTATTGTATGACCCTTGACGTCGGTCACTACCCTCGCCCTCATTAATTTTTTAAAGTTAGACATCATCCTTCTTAGTACTCCTAAATTTATTCATTATAAACAAACAAGACAAAAAAAAATTCAACGTTTTTTTGGTTTTGGAAAAAGTGTAGGGTTGCTAGTAACCCGAGGTATGCAATAGTGCAGAAAAAAAATTCTGTGCAACAATTGAATCTTTTAATGACTTTAAAAGTGCAATTTACCTTTATTCCTCAAGGTGGGAATTTCTGATTCACGATGACAACGAAGTTTCACTCATAATTACCGCAGGCGTAACACAAAAGGATACACAAGTGTCATCAGCAAAACTCAGCAATTTACTGCAGAGCAAAAACTGTGTGCAATCAAATATTGGTTATGATAGTGTTGAGAATGTGAATATGAGCCGGAAGCTGAATGTATTTGGGGAAATGAGCTCTGACGACGACAGTGATGATGGTCAAAAGCATCTGCTCAGAATTGAACCTTTCCAAGGTCCAAAAGGTAACAAAAATATGGCAAAATAATATTCTTTTGTAATGGTTATTAAAATATCAATATCAGGAGACGATGTAGATCCGAAGACCCGAATATGTAATAATGATTGGTGAACAGCAATGATGCATTTAAGGCTTTAAAAGTTAAAACCTTCAATAAAACTCTGGAATCTATTCCATCGTTGAGCTCGGTCGCACTTTGTGTTTGAGCACAAAAGCTGCGGGAATGAGTAACATTATGCTCAACACACACAATCCCACGCTGAGATTCAAGCCCTGGAACAGCAACAATATTCACCCGGAGCAAATGACTGGAGTGAGTGAGGAGAGGCGGGTGTGTGTGTCGGAGAGATCATGAGAGAGAGAGAGAGACGCTGGTATCCTGTATCTATTCTGCGGGAAATTAGCGTTTCTGATATTTCAGTATCAATATTTTTGACAACACTACATTGCACTCATTGTCTATTTAAAAAGACTACAATTGAAAAATGAGGCCTATATAAAATTCAACCAGCTAAAGTGGCTAGTAAGAGTGACTGCGTTACACACCACTGATGAAACACACACACATTTGGCGTGTGTTAATGTCAAACCCTGGTCATGACCCTACACAGTAAAAAATGATGGCTTACCTTTTTTTTAACCCAACCGTTGGGTTACACATATTAGGTCACTATGTTTGGTTATTTTCCAAAAATGTTGGGTAATTTATAGTAATAACCCGGCTGTTGTGTTACGTATGTTGTGTGTACACTTGTGTATTATTTTTTTTTTTACACAATTATGTATATTAAATTCTAGACTCCCCAATATTTAGTTTGTAACTTAAAAATATATTTGTTAAGACATATTGTTTTATACAAATACAGAATCTGTATTTGAAAAACTTTGTATATTAGTGTCATAAAAAAAAAGTTAACTTAACTGTTGGGTTACTTTTAACCCAATGCATTGGGTTAAAATAACCCACAGTTGGGAAGGTGATATACCACCCCATAGCTGGGTTACTCGTTGGGTTATTTTTAACCCAAGATTATTAAGTAAGTTTATATATATAGTTTTGCCAGAACACGTGCTCTTACTTTGTCCGCACTGATCTCTAGTGGAGAGCTGCACCTCCGCAAGCTGCGCCGAAACCCGCCGGCCCGGTCCGGCTTTGCGCCCTCTTTCCGCCCGAAGAGCTCGTCCAGAGAGCTGAGGTCGATGGAGAGGTCAGTGTCCTCGTCCAGTGAGCCGCTCCACACGCTCTCTCGGCCCTCCACGCGCTCCTTCGGGATGCGCTCCCAGTTGAGATTGCGAAGCCGGTGTTTGCGGCCAGAGTCTGTGCGGGTCAGAGGAGGAGGAGGAGGAGGAGGAAGAGGAGGAGGAGGAGGGGGGATCGGGACGCTGGCCATGAGTCTCACTTCCGGCTCCTGGGTGTCATCAAAGTATGTGCCGTGAAAAGTTAAAGACTTTACTCTTCAGAGAGTCGATGTAGCCCAGCAGGAGGAAGATGACATCCGCTCGCTCCAGTGTATCTGCAGAGGGACAGAAGATCGACACACTGAAACTACAACTTCCTTTACACACCGCAAACTCTCTAACAGCTGAAGCACGGCACACAGACTAAACATTATTAGATAGTAACCTCCAAGTTAAAATCGATTCAGTCTTGCGAGAAGGGATTTGGTCTATGCTGGAGGGAATGTGGGGAACAGCTGGCAGACCACTTCATGTATTCTGGAGATGCCCAGCCATCCAGTCACATTGGCAGGAGGAGGCAATACAAGTCATACATGTTATTTTCAGTGATGGAATTGACTGCTCATTTTCTACAATTTACCTGGGCAACTTAGCAGCTCATTTGATGATGAAAAACAAGTACATTTTAAAGATATCATCAGCAGCCAGCAAGAAAGCTGTAACACGAAAGTGGCTACAATTTGAACCTCCAACAATGGCTGGACATTTTGACCAGTGTCCAAAATATGGAGAGGACGACTTTCGCTTTAAACCTACAGAAGGATTTGCAGTATTGGGAAAAATGGGTTGTGTTTACGACTTCATGACATGTTTATTGACCAATGTATCATCTGACATATTTACTTTTATCAATTTTGTTTTATGTAAAAATGTATGAGTGACCAAACATTTGTTTAGATGTGATTGTATGTTGGTGTGGCTGTTTTTGTTTTTGTTTTTCAAAAGGAAAAAGAATACAAATAAAGTTTAAAAACAATATATTATATATATATATATATATATAAACGAAATATACTAGAGGAAAATCTAGAGCTGAATTTTCAGCCTCACAGTCTTCAGTGTCACATGATCAGAATTCAGAAATCATTCTGATACTATGATTTGATGCTCAAGAAACATTTATGATTATTAACAATGTTGAAAACAGTTGTGCTGCTTCAGATTTTTTATGTGATGCATTTAAGGATTCTTTGATGAATTAATAAAAAGTGAATTTAATAAAATAAAATAAAACTAACAATACAAATAAAACATATGCACATACACTAACCGGCCAAAAAAGTCACTGTTTGGATTTAAATGAGCAAATTCTAAAACTTTTACAATACGTAAAATATACGAAAATACTTTTTTGCGATAAATTGGAGTTTTTTGCTAAATTGTTTCCATTGGGCGTATTTTCAATTCGCAATTTCAATTTGCGCAATTTGAAGAATAATGGAAACGCGGCTAATATGATTGGATCATTATTGCAGTGTTTATTATGTTTCTAGCTTGTTATATGTTTGGCAACAGTTCTTCTAACCCTAACTGTTGCTTTTCATTTCTTAATCAGCCATGTAGGAAGACTCATCATGGCCATATTCCAGGACCAAAAAACTGATGCGTCTCGATGAAAATCAACATCACACATTTATTTCCATCAAGAGGTGCATCAACTTTTGGTCAAGATCTTGTAATGCAAGAGTCCAGCACTGTGGAAAGTCTCCAGCAGATCCCAAAGACTCTCAATGATCCTTTCACAATCTGAGTCTGATGAATCTTGATATTGTCGTCCTGGAATATGGCCATGATGTGTCTTCCTACATGGTTGTTTAAGAAATGAAAAGCTACACACTCCATCAATTAGTGTTAGAAGAACTGTTGCCAAACATACAACAAGCTAGAAACACAATAATCATCAAATCATAGACTTAAGCATTTGCCTATTTAAAGGGATACATATTATGGCCCTTTTCACAAGATGTAATATAAATCTAAGGTGTCCCCAGAACGTGTCTGTGAAATTTCAGCTCAAAATATCCCCTAGATTATTTATTATAGCATGTCAAACTTGCACCATTTTGAGGGTGAGCAAAAACACGCCGTTTTTGTGTGTGTCCCTTTAAATGCAAATGAGCTGCAGCTCCTCCCCCGTTCAGAAGAGGGCGGAGCCTTTACACGAGATACTCCGTTTATAACAAAACAGGCAAAATAGCGCAATTTTGCCATTGCGCTAGAACTGGTCACTGTTGTCACTTGCGGAAACCAAATGTCGGTGCTGGTGTGTGTAAACGTGCAGATTAAGGGCTGGTAATATTATAATAGAGAGCCTAAGCCCCTCCCCTTCCGGTGGACCACCATGGGACCTTATTTCGGAAAAATATTGTATGGTAGTCAATGGCGAGAGACAACAAATATTTTGATCTCGTTTGAATTGTGCCCTGAATTACACACATGATGTTTGTCAATTTAAAAGATACATTTTAAAGTCAAGAAAGTCGCAGTTTGATGTAAAACGGTTGAAATATAAGACTGAGAAAATACGTCATTACAAAGAATAAAAGGCGCACATGTGACGTCATACCTTTTCTCTCAATGAATGAAGCTAACTCTACTGAAGCTAACTCTACTGAAGCTAACTCTACTGAAGCTAACTCTACTGAAGCTAACTCTACTGAAGCTAACTCTACTGAAGCTAACTCTACTGAAGCTAACTCTACTGAAGCTAACTCTACTGAAGCTAACTCTACTGAAGCTAACTCTACTGAAGCTAACTTTACTGAAGCTAACTCTACTGAAGCTAACTCTACTGAAGCTAACTCTACTGAAGCTAACTCTACTGAAGCTAACTCTACTGAAGCTAACTTTACTGAAGATAACTTTACTGAAGATAACTTTACTGAAGCGAACTCTACTGAAGCGAACTCTACTGAAGCGAACTCTACTGAAGCGAACTCTACTGAAGCTAACTCTACTGAAGCGAACTCTACTGAAGCGAACTCTACTGAAGCTAACTTTACTGAAGCTAACTCTACTGATGCTAACTTTACTGACGCTAACTTTACTGACGCTAACTTTACTGACGCTAACGTTACTGAAGCTAACTTTACTGAAGCTAACTCTACTGAAGCTAACTCTACTGAAGCTAACTCTACTGAAGCTAACTTTACTGAAGCTAACTTTACTGAAGCTAACTTTACTGAAGCTGAACGTCGGTCATGTTTTCTATAGTCTTGCGTTATAATCGTAACGTTACGCCGTGATGCCGGAATGTGTTGTGCCAGACTGCACACACACGAGCAACGGTGACGTCAGTGTAAGACGAGAGATGAAGTTCATGAGTGATTTCCACATAAAACTAAACGTTACTCTTCAGTTTTATGACAAACTGCGACTTTCGTGACTTTCATAATGATCTTTTAAATTGACAAACATCACATGTGTAATTCAGGGCACAGTTCGGACGGAATAAAAAGATAAGTTGTCTCTCGCCATTGACTACCATACAGATTTTTTCCCGAAATAAGGTCTCTTGGCTTCTCTCTATAAGGTCCTCTTCCTTCGTCAGAAGGGGAGCGAAATCTAAACATCTTATTTTTTGACATGCTTGCAGAGAAAGGCTCACCAAAACAAGGTTACTGGGTCACTTTTCACATTTTCTGTGTTGGTAGATGCACAGGGGACCCGATTATAGCACTTAAACACAGAAAAAGTCAGATTTTCATGATAAGTCCCCTCTAAATCAAAACTTTTTTGGGGGGCCGGGCAGTGTAGATTTTATTACAAAGGCTTCAAGAACCAGTGCTATCATCAAACAGCACCACGGTAATAAGATGACATCATGCAATTCGTCCTCACTTGCGTGCTTTAAACACACAAGCTCCGGTCATCAACGTACAATGAGGTTGTTTACAGCCATGACCCGAAGTGAGCCTATGGGCTCGGGGCACCTGGCAGCGCTTGTCCCCCAATTAACACGAGGGTGTCTGTAATGAGTGTGTGCGTCCCCGCGGGACTGGTGCCGCTGCCAGGGACGTGTTTAACCGGAGGTTACTCTTTTAAACGGGCCTGAGGTGTTGAGGTCCCAGCACGTGAGAGCGCTCAAGCACTTTGTGTTTTCCGAGAAACTCCAGCCACATGTGTATCTACACACACACCCTACGTGCGGTCTCTTCCTGCAGTCCAGTTCATTAATGCCAATGAGGCCACAGGACAATAACAGATTTAAAAAAAAAAGAAAGAGAAAAGTGAAGCTGACACAGATTCGGGATTCCTGGCAGGGCAAGCAAGCGGTTGCGCTGCCAAAAACATGAGAATACTGTAATCCATGTACTTACAAATACTATATAGCACCATTTTCCACACTAATAATAGTAATCAAAATGATGATAGAATGTAAATTCCTAAAGCATGATCCAAACTGTTAAAAAATTAGACACTGTTCATTCCCTCAACCAACTTCATGGTCATGGGGTAAATCCTGGGATGCTTTAAATAGTTCGTTTATGCTGGATATGTACCGAGCTGCTGATATTTTCAAGAAACGGCTGAAGACATCTTTTTTGGCAACACTTGATCCATTAATACATACTCTTTATTTTCTTTTATGTTCTCTTCTACTCTATCTATTTATAAAAAAGTACATATACTGCGTTACACTGAACTGGGAAGGGTCACACTACTTACACATTGTTGTCATATTGTTAGTTTGACTGCTTCTATTGCTCTCCTTATTTTGTAAGTGGATTTTGGATTAGGGCTGTAAACGATTTTATCACGATTAATCTAATCCAAAATAAAAGTTTGTGTTTACATAATATATGTGTGTGTGTATCGTGTATAATTATTTTGTATAAATACACACACATGCATGAGAAATATTTGCATTTATATACTGCATATATATTTTTATATGATTTATATTATATATAAATAGAACTATTTTATATATAAATAACAAATTTTTCTTAAATATATACATGCATTCATCTTCAGAACACAAATTAAGATATTTTTAATGAAATCTGAGAGCTTTCCATTGACAGTCTACGCAACTACCACTTTCAAGCCCCAGAAAAGCAGTAAAGACGTCATTAAAGTAATCCATGTGACTCCAGTGGTTTAACCTTTATTTTATGAAGCGATGCAAGTGCTTTGGAAGGACATTAGGGTGAGTAATTATTAATTCATGTTTGGGTGAACTAGCCCTTTAAGAGTTACCACAAGCGACAGTTATCATCATCATCATCATCGATCACCTCCAAAAGCCCCACTAAAGACTCAGAAATCGGTATACATCAGTAACTTGATAATGAGAGTGAACCCGATATAGAAATGGACTAGAACTGTAATTAAACAGGATTTCCCTGGCCAGAGAGACACCACCTGAGCGCGCTCTACACAAAACACGGAGGAAAAACCGCAGATGATCGAAACGTCCACATAATGCTGCACTATCTACAGTTCACGAACGATTCAAGCTTTTGACTCACTTTTTGAAAGGGAAGTTTCTGCAGTTAATGTACGAACATTGTTTGAACTCTTTTTCATGTTATAAACCCCTGGAATAAGCTGATCTTCAAACACCAGCAGATTTGAGCAGAACAGAAACTCTTCATTTCTCAAACATGGGAAGAACATGTTCAATTAGTGTCAGTCGCTTTAAAATAAATCACTTAAAATGGCAAAGGAAACGGCTACGATGAGAAATACTGTTCCGATAATGAAATTAAATAGAATAAACTCAAGACTTGAATTCAGTTTAAAGAGTCAGTCTGGTGTGCAGTGCAGAAGAAAGATAGAAACACAAATTTAAAACACTACTTACGTTTCCCCTCGTATCATTACGGATGTAATCCAGTTTAGAACAACATAAAATAATTTCCCGTCCAATGTGAGGAATTCTCGCGTGTGTCTATGAACATTAAACAGCTCCAAGCACTTATAAACGCCGGGAGTCCCATTAACAAACTCAGGAGACTGGAGGAAAACTCTCTCAAACTCTCGGTGCGCTCTCTAGCACGCGCATGCGCAGAAGCATCCGATGCGCTCATTGGTTTCCCCCCGCTGGACTCCACCAATCCTACTACGAGCAAGGATTAGCTCATGAATATTAAGTACGCAACGCGCATCTCGCCTAGCTGAAGTGCAGTAGTGGATATTTCTACTGTTACATTATTACAAATATTGATTAAATGACCTTGCTAGACGCTCCAGGACTGTTAGGAAATGTCAACGTGACTTATTTAATATTCATTAGCTCGGCCTTCTCCGTAGTAGGATTCGCTACCAAAATTTTTTTATTTATGCTAAATAGATGTTAAATAATTATTGAATTCTTTACAGTCTTGAAATTATAATCTTATAGGCTATATATATATATATATATATATAATATCTTATATATAATGAGAAACCATTATGAGAGAAACAAAAGCCGTCATTTTTCAGAGTAACAGAACTGATCTCAGGTCAGCTTCATGCTTGGTTAAAAACTCCCTCCTAGTCCAGTCATTTTAATCCAAAATGGGGGTCACCCTATAGGACAAATTGCAACAGAAGCAAACTCAGCTGATTGTGTATCCTCAATTAATATGTCCTGAGTAAGGAAAAAAAGCCCCGAGGAATCCAACTAGAGGAAAGTTTCGGAAAAATACCCAAATATGGCCTATTGCATACATTCTCTCACGCGAATAAACATTTCAACTTTTAGATATCACCACGAAAATTACTGAGTTGATAACTTACATCAAGACAAACAAAAAATGTATTACAATTTTTTATTTTTTATTTATTTTTTTGGTAACATTAGCAAACGGTGCATAATAATATATGCGCTAATTTGCATAAATAACACAACATATCTACACATTGGGCATAGCCAGGTGAAAATGTCTTGTAGAATCTTGTTGACATCTGATCTTACAGTAAAAGACTATAGAGGCAAACTAATGTCACCATGGGGCCGAGATTCAGTCATTCATCACTCAACTGTCAATCAACTGTCACTGAGCTGTCACTCAAGTAAGAATGATTTCCTTCTGTTTCTCTCCTACATGGATTATTCAAATTAACATACCTGGTGATCAACTACAGTTTATTGGGAACATCTGGATGTGTGTTGAGATGTGGTACGACTATTATTGGTGAAACAATGTCAAGTTTAGGATTATTAGCAAATAGAGGATGAGAGATTCTGGTGCATTGTGTACGTAATTTGATTGTCCATGTTAACAAACAATTAAAAAAAAAACTTGTAATACATTTTTTTGTTTGTCTTGATGTAAGTAATCAACTCGGTAATTTTCATGGTGATATCTAAAGGTTTAAATATTTACCCTAATCACATGACATGAGGAAAATATGACTAGGCCATATTTGTGTATTTTTCTAAACTTTCCCCTAATGGGATTCTTCGGGGCTTTTTCCCCTTACTCAGGACATATTGACGATACAAAATCAGTCGAGTTTGCTTCTGTTGCAATTTGTCCTTTTCCCCTAAAATGACTGGACTCTCTGAGACACCATGGGCAGAAGCCGGCGCACCAGTTCTCATCACTGGGACCCGTCACGTGTGCAGCGCTGTGATCTCCTTCCGGCGCTGTGATCTCCTGTGCTTTGATCAGCTGTGGTGATGAGAACACGAGATGAAGCGAGCGGAGACCTGCTCATGGGAAACAGCGCCTGAGACTGAGAAACACACCGTCCCACAAACCAGGAGAAACCTGGAAACGAGAGGCTATCGGGTGACAGAGCGAGTGTTGAGTCCCGTCACCTCCACATCTCCAGCGTCTCTCCAGATCACGCTGAGAGACACCGCTCATCACTGTGAGGTTACACACACACACACACACACACACACACACACACACACACACACACACACACACACACACACACACACACACACACTGCTGTGCCAGAGGAGGATCTCTGTGTCTGGGAATGGTGCTCTGTTTTTATCCAGAGTTCATGCTAAACACACCAAGCTCACACTCTAAAAAAAACCAAATGTTGGGTTAAAAATTTAATTACAAAGTGTAACCCAACAGCTGAGTTTGTCCATATTTGACCAAAAGTTGGGTTTAAAACAACCCAGCATTTTTTAGAGTGTTTGTATCGCATCTGATCTGTACACTCTAAAAAATGCTGGGTTGTTTCAACCCAATTTTGGGTAAAATATGGACAAACCCAAACGTTGGGTAGAAATGTAATTTAAAAATGTAACCCAACGGCTGGGTTTGTCCATATTTGACCCAAAATTGGGTTGAAACAACCCAGCATTTTTTAGAGTGTTTGTATCGCATCTGATCTGTACACTCTAAAAATGCTGGGTTGTTTCAACCCAATTTTGGGTAAAATATGGACAAACCAAAATGTGTAACCCAACGGCTGGGTTTGTCCATATTTTACCCAACATTGGGTTGAAACAACCCAGCATTTTTTAGAGTGTACATTAATTGGCACATGCATGTGCCAATTAATGTACAGATCAGATGCGATACAAATAATTCCTACTCACTTAATATTGTTGGGTTAAAAATAACCCAACGAGTAACCCAACAATGGGGTGGTACATCACCTTCCCAACTGTGGGGTATTTTAACCCAATGCATTGGGTTATAAAAGCAATTTGGGTTTAAAGTAACCCAGCAGTTAAGTTAACTATTTATTATGTATATGCATTTATTTATTTTAATAAATAAAATACACTTTGTTTTCAAACACAGATTGTTTATCTGTATAAAGCAATAAATATGTCTCAACAAATATAGATTTAAATGACAAACTTTATAATTTAATGTAAATACATAATTGTATACATACACTCTAAAAATGCTGGGTTGTTTCAACTCCAATTTTGGGTAAAATATGGACAAACCCAGCCGTTGGGTTAAATTTTTACATACATTTTTTAACCCAACGTTTGGGTTTGTCATATTTTACCCAAAATTGGGTTGAAACAACCAGCAATTTTTAGAGTGTAAATTCAACAAGTTTTACAACATGTGTATTTAACCCAACAGCCGGGTTATTATTACTAGAATTACCCAACGATTAAAAAAAACATTTTAGAAAAAGAACCAATATTGACCATATTGACCCAATATGTGTAACCCAATGGTTGGGTTAAAAATAACCCAATGTTTTTACTGTGTACATGCACTGCTTCCACTAAAAATATGGTTTTCCTGTTGGAAATTTGGAGTAATGAACACAGATATTGGCAGAGGGGTGTTTGGGTAATGGGTTTGCACTAAGAAGGTGTCTAAAAGCCTTAATCTGACATGTTAATCTTGCTTTGATGTACTGGGATGGTTATATAAATAATATTTATATAGTTTTATAATATTTATGCAGTTTAGAGAGGATGAGAGAGAGATAAAAGACAGTATTCATTTACTACTGAGTGAGATGTTTAACTATCAGCAAAGTTACACAGTTAGCGGGGGAAATCCTCCAATTAAGTTGACGTGTAAAGTGACCTGGTGTCTGACACAATAATAGATGATAACACTGGCATGCATCAAGGTTGTGACTGTTGGAATAATGTGCCTGCGGGTGTGATTGGCCAGAATTTACATCTGCTCAAAAGGTAGCTTATAAATATAACAATTTATTGGACCATTCATTGTTCAAAGTCTGGAGTCAGTATGATCTCTTATGTTCTCCAAGGCTACAATATTTGATTGAAAATACAGTAAAAACCGTAATATTGTGAAAAATTCTTGCAGCTATGTGTGAATATAGTGTAATGTATTCCTGTGATCAACGCTGAATTTTCAGTGTCACATGATCCTTCAGAAATCATTCTGATATTATGATTTGATGATCAAGAAACATTTTTGATTATTAAAACAGTTGTGCTGCTTCATATTTCTGTGGAAACTGTGATACTTCTTTTTTACGAATCTTCAAATTTCTTTATTTAGAATAGAAAACTATGGTAAGATTATAAATGTCTTTACTCTCACTACTGATCAATTAATGCATGCTTGCTGAATATTAATTTATTTACAAATATATCTTACTGACCCCAATCTTTTGAAGGGTATAGTGTAACTGTGAAAACTGCTTGTGGGGAAGTCTATAACATCTACTTGCTAAAAGTACCTCAAACAAACTCCTTAATAAACTTAAAAGATTCCTCTAAGTTCATAATTCACCTTTGGCTAAGCCCCGCCCCCCTTAGTTACTGTTGCTACCTCCGACAACTTCATCTGGGCTCTGGTTTGGTATCAACATGGCTTATGCTGTGACAGCTCTTCCTGCTGAAGTTTTATCAAACTTTTATAAAGCAGCAAATAAAGTGTCCGATAGAAGTAGGCAAAAGTGTCTGCAGTATGCGTTTTGAAGGCTTTATTCAAGACATACGGTGAAACGCGAGCAACAACAAGGCATCCAAATACAGGCAAAAGCATAACGGTCACAGTCAAAAAATGAACACAGCATATCCTAATCGAGACGGAGGCTGTGACTCACAATATCAGGAGAAACACTGTTCATGCAAAGCTGGGTAGGTCTCTTCACTTCTATAATCGTTATTATTTACAAAGCAAACGGACTACGCGAGTATAAAGCTGTATTTATTAGCAGCGTGTTCTAGCGTATCAACAATTAGGGCAGAGAACCGAAATCATAAATCTAAACCAGCATAAAACTGTCTAACTATAACTTCACAGTAAGGTTAAAAGCTAAATGTATCTTAGAGCACAAAAGTGAGCTTGTTGATCTTGAGGGGGTTCGCTGACTGAGGACGTCCACCGGTTTAATCCAAAGACACTTGTCAGTAACGTTATTTAACTTCGGTTTTGGGAAGGGGAAAAAACGGACACCCCCCTCCAACCTCTCTGGGAAACGCGTATCTGTGTTACAAATGCCCCCGGCACAACGTTTTAACCATATTTTTTATAAAACGACAACGTAATAGCCTGCCGAGACCAAAAATATGAGCCGCCTGCGTTGAAGTCAATGGAGCGCCGTGAAAAGTGTCGGACCCTCTGTGGGAGCTCGTTCTTGGCTGCGCTGTGATTGGTCAATATACATTCTAGGGCGTGGCTTAGCCAAAGGCGAATTGTGTTACACACCCCTGCGTCGCCTGACGGATAGTGATCCACTGTAACGTCTGAAGCACAAAATTGAACACTTGATAGTTCATGGAACGGGAACAAGCCACAACATCAAGTCGGCCATTTTACTGGACGGTTCAAATCCTGTGCGTTCACATGCCATCAGAACCGCCACAAAAACACCAGTTACCTGGAAATTAGACGTGATGCCATCTCAAGAACTGCTGATCTTTATTCGTTTATCCACAGCAGCTACATCGCCTTGTCTTGATGTTAAAGGAAATATACTAATTTTCCATGTCCCCTAGAGTTAAACGGCTGAGTTTTACCGTTTTTGAATCCATTCAGCCGATCTCCGGGTCTGGCGGGTAGCACTTTTAGCTTAGCATAGATCATTGAATCTGATTAGACCGTTAGCATCTCTCTCAAAAAAATGAACAAAGAGTTGAGATATTTTTCATATTTAAAGCTTGAGTCTTCTGTAGTTACATCGTGTACTAAGACCGACAGAAAATGAAAAGTTGTGATTTTCTAGGCAATATGACTAGGGAACTATCCTCTTATTCCTGCGTAATAATCAAGGAACTGCAACGCAATGATATTACAAACTTAGTGCCGGTCACGTTGGAAGTTACCGAGCTGGGGGACTATTTTCAGGTGCTGTGTATTGCGCTGCTGGTACGGCTGCAGTTCCTTGATTATTACACAGGAATGAGAGGATAGTTCCTAGTCATATTGAGAGAGATGCTAACGGTCTAATCAGATTCAATGATCTATGCTAAGCTATGCTAAAAGAGATCGGAGATCGGCTGAACGGATTCGAAAATGGTAAAACTGTTTAACTCTATAGGGGAGTTGAAAAAAGTGGTGTGTTCCTTTAAAGTAGTGCACATTTACACATTTTAAGCACATTGTATGGTTTATACACAGTGAAAATAGCCGTGACCAAAATTCCAGAATCGCAAGCTGAATATGTAGATAGAGCTGTAAATGTTTATGGTTGTCAATTAATGGGATCTGCTTAAAACAGGCTTTTTTGGGCGGTAAATAATGGCGAAAATACCAGTAAATTGACGAGTGCAAACCATTTAAAGTCCCCCTGTGGGGGAAATCCAGCTTTTAATGTTGTTTATGTGTCTAAGTGGTGTTTTAATCTGCTTGAAGACAAAGCATGTGTAGATTCATAAGTGGACAGCATTGTTGAGTATTTTCTGCTTAAAACTGCAGTGAACTAAAGACAGTCTCAAACACACGGTTTGAAATCGCTGGTGTTTCTGACGTCACACACTACCTTGTAACCAATCAGATCAACGTGTGATCGTCAACCAGTGGATCGCTGAGTGAGTGGAGGCGGGGCTCATTTGCATATAACCGCGCATACTAAATGAGGCAAGGGTGTCCGAGTTACACTTAAGATATTTTAAGACATGAAGACATTTTTCAAGGAAAAGCCGCTTAAAAACGTAATTTTGATAATAAAAGATGAATTGTAAAGGATACAATAAGGGGGACTTTAAACACTTTATATTGCATCAACATTTTTATATAGAAAAAATACAGAAACATATTATATATGTGTGAAACGAGATCCGCAGATATGAATCATAGCAAGAAAAGCGACTCATTTTAAGCTGGAAACGGCATAGAGTATTTCCAACCAGACTGAAGCTCTGCATGTGCGTGAGTGAGCGTCTGATCTACTGTACAAACCAGTCCTCTGTGTCATTACATGAAAAGTATCCCATTACATTCTGTCCCTCTTTGCCAAACGGCCCAACAGCAAAACACAAAACACACAGTAAGAATGTAGGCTATTGTCTGTCACTGATGTTGAAGTCGCTGACACAAGAATACCTGTTACAAACCTATGCTAAGTGCAAATGAGCAAGATCTATGGAAAGTTTACAACAAAAGCCGATACCTGCAGCATTGATTCCTTGGGGAAGCTGTTTGTAATATAGTGACTGCATCTAGTGTGTTTTCTCAGAAGTGTTTGAAGACCAGAGACACACCTGCATTTGATCACAGCGTTTTAATGAAAGCCAGGTGTCAGCATTCATGCACAAACAAGACAAAGAACCAGCGAAAACGGCCTTACAATTAAACAGGTGAAGAGCACAGAGCACGAGATGCAACACTCGAGACAAACATCATAAAACCATCACTGCAGATCTAAATATAGGCGGACAGACGTGAGACGTGAGGCTAGAGTTGGTAAATCTGCTTTCTTCATACAGTGCTGTTTGAATACGCCGGTCTTGGCCTGAGGCCCGGGAACTGGAGCTGATAAAGAGAGAGTCGCTATTCTCCTCTGTGTGGTGAGGGCATTGTATCCCGCATTTCCCACATAATAAAGTAGTTCTCTGACGCATTGTGAGATCCCGATCAGAGTATAGCCAAAGCAAGTATGCTCTTGTTTCTCTCAGATAGTGAAGCAAAAAAACATGCATGCTGAAGCATTTCAGTGTATGCTTCTAACCGGACTGCAGTGTGTGTGTGTGTGTGTGTGTGTGTGTGTCTTCGTTCACACTGATGTGTGTGATGCAACAGCGCAGATGCGATTGATCTGCATGCGTCACGGTTATGATTATGATTATCTGATTATTCATGTGTGGACACATATTCCGGCTCCATGTGGGATTTCATTAAACGTAATGACGGGATTATTGCTGTACACACACCTGTTAAATGCGCCTTTTTCCCAGAGCAGTCATTATACCACACCCATGGACACAATTAATTACCCCGTCTCAATTTAATTACACCGTTATCTAAGCATGTGAAACTAGATTTATAAAACAAACTCTGTATTAATGAGCTACAGTCAGACTAGTGAACTATAAACTGTTATAAAAAATGATTGTGGTTTTAACGGTAAAAGACTGTAATAATTATATGGTGAAAACCTGTTAATTGGTTAACAAAAAGTTTCTTTACTATATATACAGTGAATAACTGTGATAGATCTAACTGTGCATTGAATGTAATTTTACAGTAAACCTGTTAAATTTACAGTTTTTTGGTCATTGTATAGGCCTAATTTACAAAAAAACGTAAATTATAAAAACCGTATGGCAGAAAAACACTGAGACACTTCTGAAAACATCTATTTGTTCATGTTTCACAGAAGAAAGAAAGTCATGCAGGTTAGGAACAACACAAGTGATGCCATTGCATTTTAATAAATGTAAATATTGTTGGTCAGTCACTAGGGATGCACCGATATAAAAAATGGTCAATACCGATAACCGATAATTCTTTATATTTAAAAGCCGATAACCGATACATTGGCCGATAAATCTAAATCCAAATATTTATAAAGAATTTTTGAGAGCCTGATTATAAAAACAACATTAAAATCCATGTCCCAAACACACAATTATGATGTTCTCATTATAATTGTATGTAGCCGATATGACAGACTTGCACTGAACTGTATTTTCCTTTTTTTTTAAAGTGATTCATATCATATTTAAAGCATTTTAAAACCATCATGTTGAACAGTGTGAATCTGAAGTGTCTCAGCTGGAGGAAATAATGCATTATTTATCGGCTTTAATATATCGGCCAAAATGTATTATCGGGTTGATAACGATATTAAAAAGGATCACATATCGGCCAATACTGAAAGGGTGGCCAACATATTGTGCATCCCTAGTGGTCACTATTCACTTAATAATGTTGGGTTAAAAATAACCCAATGAGTAACCCAACTATGGGGTGGTGTAGCATGGGTTATTTTAACAAAAGTTGAAAAAGTTGAGTTAACTCTTTATTCTTATTTATGACATTATTTTATTAAATAAAATATACTGTAAAAAAATAATGTGATTTTAACGGTAAAAGACTGTAAAAATGCTACAGTGAAAAACTCTTAATTGGTTAACAGAAAGTTTCCTTACTATATACAGTAAATGACTGTGAAAGATCTAATGGTATACATTTAATGTAATTCTACTGTAAAATACCGTTAAATGTACAGTTTTTGAAAGTGAAAAAGAACAACTCATTGTATAATTTACAGTGAAAAAACGTAAATTGACATTTCCACAATTCCCTGCGTGACACTTCACATTTTATGTATTTTTGTTTAAATAACTGTTTCTTCATAGTTTCTTCATTTTATTTCTAATCAGTTATGTACATTAGGGTTTTGTTACATTTAATGTTGTTAAATTAATGTTTATTGCATTTTTTTTTATTTCATGTGTTACCATGATGGTGTTTAATGTGTGTGTGAATGACACTGTGCAGCTTCTCTATATTTGTATTATCTTTTTTGTGGAAGATCTGGTTTTGATGAGCCTTGATTGATCATGTGACTCTCATCTCTACTGTGATTGGTGGTTAATAGTGTATTACAATGGTACATAATATCAGATAATGAAATAGGTTTTTTTACTGTAAATTTTAAGTTAAGTCTGTAAAACCTAAAATGTTGCTACTTTATTTTATACGGTAAATTTCTGGCAACCACAGCTGCCGGTATTTTACCGTAAATTGAACAGATTTTTTTTACAGTGTACATTTTGTTTTCAAATACAGATTGTTTATTTGTATAAAACAATACATTACAATAAATTACACATTTATGTAGATTTTACTTTAGGAGTGTAGAATTTACTGTAAATATATATTTTGTGTACATACACTCTAAAAAATGCTGGGTTGTTTCAACCCAATTTTGGGAAAAATATGGACAAACCCAGCCGTTGGGTTAAATTTTTACATTACATTTTTAACCCAACGGCTGGGTTTGTCCATATTTTACCCAAAATTGGGTTGAAACAACCCAGCATTTTTTAGAGTGTAAATTCAAAATACACAAGTGAACACACAACACATACTAAATTCAAAGCTTATGCAAATACCTATATTTAAACATATATTTAAAAACTACACAACAATCTACATAGATTATAAACGCATACAATGGATACAGCCCACAAAAATAACAAATGAACACTAAAATTAAACCTGGACATTAAATTAAAAACCTATACAAATGTGGACAGAATACACAAATTCATAACATTAAATCCTTCAAGAAATAAGGATAACTTTATTATATGCATAAAACACATGCATGGACCAGTGTGTGTGTGTGTGTGTGTGTGTGTGTTTTATGTTCAGCATGGCTGGACATGTAAAAGCATCAGGGCAGAAAGCCAGCGTTCGGCTGTGGACCACTGGGCAAACTCAAGGCTCCTCGGGACACTCGCGGGGAAGAGCAGAGACTCCCATGTTCCCCAGCGTTTGAAGAATGCTCCTTGTGTGATCACACAGTTAATATTCAAAGACCCATGCCTCGTAAAGGAAGTCTTTTAAAGTGTCTGACAAAGCGTGGCCGGCACACAAAGGGACAGGCGATGTATAGGGCCGGGCCGGGAGGACCGAGGAGATCATGTAGACATTCATTAACACAGACATCGTCCTTCCCCTCAACTCCAAACCACTGAACACACTGTTGCGTTCGGAGATTTCACAGATTGTGTTATTTCAAAGTATTATTGGTTTATTTCTAATTAATTTACCATTTTTGGTCCCACTTTATGCTTGGTGTCCTTCTATACTTACTATGATGAGGTGTATATAAGGTTGGCCACAGTTCTGGTGAGTTTAATGTAAGTTGAAATTACTTAAACATCCAAGTTGATTGTATTTAAAGTCCCCCTGTGGTGAAAATCCAGCTTTTAATGTTGTTTATGTGTCTATGTGGTGTTTTTAATCAGCTTTAAGACAAACCATGTGTAAATTCATAAGTCGACAGCATTGCTGAGTATTTTCTGCTTAAAACTGCAGTGAACCAAAGACAGTCTCAAACACACGGTTTGAAATCGCTGGTGTTTCTGACGTCACACACTACCTTGTAACCAATCAGATCAACGTGTGATCGTCAACCAGTGGATCTCTGAGTGAGTGAGTGAGTGGAGGCGGGGCTCATTTGCATATTCATTCATATTCAATTTTGGTGATCAATGGTGAGTATTAAGTCTGATCAATTTAAAGAATAAAACATGTTAAATCAGAAGTGGCTGGAGGTCTGAATGTCTCTTGAAAACTCATCAGATTGTAATGGTCTGTTAGAAAACACACACCCGCCCGAACAAAAGTTTGATGAATGAAGCTTGAGCGTTTGGAGAGGTTAAAGTTTAGGGATCCCTGTTTAGGGATTTGGAAAAAGTTGTTACAAAAGCAGTGCTGTATTTGTCAAGCCAGTGTAATGAAAGTCTCACCAGCCTCCACACACTCATCACTTCCTTACACAGTGAGTGATTCATTGAGCCTGTGTAAACGTCACCCGACTAATGTCCCAAACAGCCTCTTAGATGACCCAAAAACAACACACAGGTGTGGACCATCAACAACAGGATGACTGAGCTCAACACCTCCACGCTCCCTGCTGGTTTCCACAGTCTCCCGCCGGGACAGATGTGTGTTTCTGCCGCACACACACAGGGCTGATGTTTACATAGCAGCACCCACAGAACCAATGGCTGATATAAAGTTACGCATGATAACCTAAAGCCTTTCAGCTTAACCTTCTCACTGAAGCTCCGGCTCCGACGTGTGTGTGTGTGTGTGTGTGTGTGTGTGTGTGTGTGTGTGTGTGTGTGTGTGTGTGTGTGTGTGTGTGTGTGTGTGTGTGTGTGTGTGTGTGTGTGTGTGTGTGTGTGTGTGTGAACAAGGACACATGGCTCACATTTACATTTACATTTACATTTATTCATTTAGCAGACGCTTTTATCCAAAGCGACTTACAAATGAGAAACAATAGAAGCAATTAAACTAGCAGTAGGACAACAGTATGTAAGTGCTATAACCCTTCACAGTACAAATCAAAAAATTTTTTTTTTTTTTTTTTTTAAGAATAGAAAAGAAAGTGTTAGTGTTAGTAGTACTGGATCAAGTGCTCAAGTGCTGCCGAAAAAGATACGTCTTCAGCAGTTTCTTAAAGATGGCTACAGACTCAGCAGCTCTGGCTGAGTTAGGCAGATCATTCCACCAGCAGGGAACAGTCATGGTAAAGGTCCGAGAGAGAGATTTCGTGCCTCTTTGAGATGGCACCACCAGACGCCGCTCACTTGCAGAGCGTAAGTTTCTGGACGGCACATAAGTCTGAATTAATGAGTTCAGGTACAGGGGAGCAGTGCCAGTGGTTGTTCTGTAGGCAAACGTCAGTGACTTGAATTTGATGCGAGCGGCAACTGGCAACCAGTGCAATTTCGTGAGGAGAGGAGTGACGTGTGCTCTCTTTGGCTCGTTGAAGACCACTCTAGCTGCAGCATTCTGGATCAGTTGCAGAGGTTTGACAGTGCACGCTGGGAGACCAGCCAGGAGAGCATTACAATAGTCCAATCTGGAAAGAACAAGCGCCTGAACAAGGAGTTGTGTAGCATGCTCTGATAGGAAGGGCCTGATCCTTCGGATGTTGTACAAGGCAAATCTGCATGACCGGGCAGTGCTAGCGATGTGGTCTGTGAAATTCAATTGGTCATCAATTACAACTCCAAGGTTCCTGGCTGATCTTGATGGAGTTATGGATGACGAGCCTAGCTGGATGGTGAAGTTGTGATTAAGTGCTGGGTTAGCCGGGATTACAAGTAGCTCTGTCTTCGCAAGGTTTAGTTGAAGGTGGTGGTCCTTCATCCAGCCAGAAATGTCTGTCAGGCAGGCTGAGATGCGAGCGGCTACCGTCGGATCATCAGGCTGGAATGAGAGGTAGAGTTGTGTGTCATCAGCGTAGCAGTGGTAGGAAAAGCCATGTTTTTGAATCACAGATCCTAGTGATGTCATGTAGATGGAGAAGAGAAGTGGTCCAAGCACTGAGCCCTGAGGCACACCAGTGGCTAGATGTTGGGTCTTAGACACCTCACCCCTCCACGACACCCTAAAGGACCTACCCGAGAGATAAGACTTGAACCACTGGAGTGCAGTTCCCGAGATGCCCTTCATCTTTAGGATAGACAGGAGGATCTGGTGGTTGACTGTGTCGAAGGCAGCAGACAGATCCAGCAGGATGAGAACTGAGGACTTGGAAGCTGCCCTTGCCAATCTCAGAGCTTCAATTACTGAGAGCAGAGCAGTCTCAGTCGAGTGTCCCCTTTTGAAGCCAGACTGATTGTTGTCCAAGAGGTTGTTCTGCGTAAGAAAGGAGGAGATCTGGTTGAAAACAACTCGTTCAAGTGTTTTTGCGACGAATGGAAGAAGGGATACCGGTCTGTAATTCTCTAGATGTGCTGGATTTAGAGTGGGTTTCTTAAGCAGTGGGGTTACCCGAGCCTGCTTGAAAGCTGTGGGAAATGTGCCAGTGTGAAGAGATGTGTTTATGATGTGTGTGAGTGTGGGTATAACAGAAGTAGAAATAGCTTGAAGTAGGTTAGTGGGAATAGGATCAAGCGGACAGGTAGTAGGGCGATTGGAAAGGAGGAGTTTGGAGACTTCGGTCTCTGAAAGCAAGGAGAAAGAGGGTAGGATGTGTGTGTTAGCTGGTAAACTGTGTGTGTTAATTTGTGGATTAGTAAATTGGCCGCTGATGGTGGTAGTTTTGTTTATGAAGAATGTGGCAAAATCATCAGCTGTTTGGGTTGATGAAGGAGGAGGAGGAGGAGGGTTAAGAAGGGAGGAGAAAGTTTTGAAAAGCATGCGAGAGTCAGAAGAATTGTTAATTTTGTTGTGATAGTAAGTCATTTTAGCAGTAGATATGTTAGCAGAGAAGGAAGAGAGGAGGGATTGATAAAGACCAAGGTCAGTAGGATCTTTGGATTTGCGCCACTTCCTCTCTGCACCCCTGAGTTTAGCACGATGTTCACGGAGAACATCAGATAACCAGGGGGCCGAGGGAGAGGCGCGGGCTGGCCTGGAGGAAAGGGGGCAGAAATTGTCCAAGCAGGATGTTAGAGTGGAGAAAAGAGTATCAGTTGCACTGTTAGTGTCTAGTGCTGAGAGCTGGTCTGGAGGAGGAAGTGTGGATGAGACCAAAGAGGATAGACGAGAGGGTGAGAGTGAGCGTAGGTTACGCCGAAAGGTGACCTGTGGAGGAGTGCATGTTGTGTTCTGGGGCAGGTTGAGGTTGAGAGTGAGGAGGAAGTGATCTGAGGTGTGCAGTGGAGTGACAAGAGCATGGTCAGTGGAGCAGTAGCGTGTGTAAATAAGGTCCAATTTGTTACCTGATTTGTGAGTAGCAGCAGTCGATACTCGTTTGAGATCGAATGAGGCAAGCAGAGTGTGGAAATCAGCAGCTTGAGGTTTTTCAAGGTGGATGTTGAAGTCTCCAAGAACTATGAGAGGAGTGCCATCCTCAGGGAAGGAAGAGAGTAGCACATCAAGGTCCTCTAAGAAACTGCCAAGCTGACCTGGGGGACGATATACAACTACACAATGAATTTTAATAGGACTAGTGATGGTAATAGAATGGGATTCAAATGAGTTGTTGTTACACAGAGGTGGTAAAGTATTAAATTTCCAATCGTTTGAGATGAGCAGACCGGTACCTCCACCCCTTCCAGTCAGACGAGGGGTGTGTGAGAAAGTGAAGTTAGTGGAGAGGGCAGCCGGTGTGGCAGTGTCCTCAGGTCTGATCCAGGTCTCAGTCAGGGCCAAAAGGCTGAGACCTGAATGACTAGAATTTATTGACTAGAATGACTAGAATTCATTTAACAGACTTTTCATCTAGAACTCGCCATCCCTTATGATCTTTGAGTTTTAGGAGGGAAACAAACGGCAACAAATAAATGCTAACAATATGTCTTGTTTGAGAACACATGCTAAGTGTATTTTTGCCGGATCAGTGGTGATGGCAAAAGAAGAAACAAGTACAGATTTTTTTTTTATTATCTCAATTGTTTTGTGAAGAAACTCATGGAACAAATGGAGGCTTTCACTCGAGGCACACGTTATAATCTCACGCGTCTCCTCTTGGGTTTCAGCCGAGATCTGAACAACATGTCCGACTGAGCTCACATTCAAGATCCCACAGTCTTCAATTTAATATCAACTATTTTCAGAATGATTTAAGTTGCTATTCACATTTATTTTATGGCTATGTATAGGCTACTCTGTATTTTAACATTTGACAAATTTTTTTCTGTGCTGTTCTTCTTCATGTCCCTCTACTTTGCAAAAGTAGAAATACACTTTAAATACAGATACATCATAAAATATTTGCATATTTGTATTCTGTAGGGTGAAAACTATTTGTGCACTGTTAAAAGATTTAATGTAAAAGAGATTATGTGCGTAATGAAATCTGGCTGTTCCCTTCCCACCACTATATAACATTATAATAACAATATAAAATGTTTAACACAAATAAAGTGACCGCAATGGTTGCAGCAATGAGAGTTGTGAGGCCGGATCTAATCGCGGCAGTCTTTTTATTTAACAATACAAATAAAATAACAAGAACAGGATGAATGCAGAGTAACACAACCAACTTCACAGACAAGAACTGAGAAAGAAACAACTGAAAAGAAAGGTTATAAATACTCTGACTCTGCGAAGAGAGAAAACAAGCAACAGGTGGGGTTAATCAATTAACAAATGAGTAACCATGGAAACAAATGGGAACATATACCTAGGCCCCGTTTACACGTACATGGTTATTTTGAAAAACGGAGACATTTCCCTTCGGTTGTGCCCCTTGTTTACACGCAAACGGAGAATTATCCTCTGAAAACGATTCTTTCTAAAAACTCCGGCCAGAGTGGAGATTTTGGAAAACTGCGTTTGCACGTTTGCAAGTAAACTGAGAAAAACTGAGTTTTAGGCAGTCGACGTCACAGTATGCGACAGAACTTGCACTGCGTCAAAAGTGCGACCTATATTTTCGGGATTCTGATTGGCTAACGTGGGCTTGAGCTTCTCGTTACACTGCCACCTATAGGTTTGGCATGCTCTTGACGGCATATACACGGGTTCGTGTAAACGAACACTTTTCTGAAAACGGAGAGGGGGAAATGTCCGTTTATGAAAATAACCGGCCACGTGTAAACGTAGCCCTAGAAACCAGGACAAATAATGAACGGGGACCAAGGAAACAGGAACTAAGGGGCCGTTTACACAATACCGAAAACTGGTTTCAAAGCGCAAGCTCGCCTCATAAAACGTGAAACATAAAACTTTCACAAAAACGTGAATTTGTGAAAATGTTGACGTCTTGTATATTAAGTGTTCAGTGTATAGACACGTAGTGTTTCTTTACAAAGTGACATCGCCATCTACTGGCCTGGCAGAAGAATACAGCACTTTTTTTCTTCACGGATCCGTGTGAACGGGGATCGGTTTGACAACGTTTTCGTCTGTACACGAAAAAACACAATGGAAAAACTTTTCAGTTTTTGTATCGTCAAATAAACGCACCCTAACACAGGTACAGAAGAAACCTCATCTGACATAAAGAGGTTATTTTGTGTTACATAGACTTTATTTAGCATGTAAAATGTAATGAAATCGGTTTAAAAAAAAATATATATATATATTAATTCCTCAAACTTTGTCTGCGGTGTTGCAGAAATGGATGTCGCACCATTAATTTTCACACATTTTGCTTAATTTATGACAATATCATGTGTCCAATTTTAAAGTCTGTGATGTTACACTGACAACTTACAGATTTGACGTGTTTAATCTAAATTGGGATACATATCGTCTAATATTTCCAAAATCTCTTGAAACTAAGATGCCCTTGTTTTAGAAATAGTTTTAAGCATTAGTAAAAATCTAACTATCCTTAAGCTTCCATTTTACTGAACAAAGTTTACATACGTATCAATAAATATTATTTACATGAGTATTTGTGCAAATGCTGCCACTCTTATTTGTGCTTTTAGGAGAAACATC
The DNA here is from genome assembly GCA_033366665.1 of Phoxinus dragarum. NCBI lineage: Eukaryota > Metazoa > Chordata > Actinopteri > Cypriniformes > Leuciscidae > Phoxinus > Phoxinus dragarum. The sequence continues at coordinate 64,494 of JARPMJ010003871.1, forward strand.
AGAGGCGAAGTTAACGGGACATCTCCAAACCCCATTAAGTCAACCTGTTAGCAATAAACTGTTCCTGCGAGGAAACAACATGGCCTTGTTCAGCAGAGGAGCACTGGAGGGTCAAGAACAGAGATGGGGAACTGCTTTCATTGGCTCCGGTCAAACTCGCCTAATTTTAGCAGATTCTCCAGCAAGAGAGCCAGGCAGGAGGCCGGGTGTTGTTGCTAATAATGCTAATTAGCATTGATTGCTTTCTTTACTGTCTGCTTCCAACGAGAGCTTAGTCTCCTCTGTGTGCTCAGCCTGACAAAACAGCTTGGCAATGATAAAGTGAGATTCCGCTCATCTCCGTTCAGACCACCTTCACTTTCTCTGGTCTGGACAAACACACACTGCATCTCGATCATGCTCGTAGCACACACACACACACACACACACACTCGGTCTGTAACTCCACATAATACACAGTGCTTTTATGTCCTTTCATTTGGAGGAGTTCGCTCAAATGTTTTTTCAATGACCATAATTGTACATAGAGTAGAGTAGCAGTGTGACATTAATTACATTAATTATTTTTTGGTTAATAATTTGCGATCCGTAATAATCATAATTGACATTAAAAGAAGTGTTTGCAGTGAAAACAATGACAAATACATAATTTATATATTTATGCCAGCAGTAAAACACTGAGACATTTCTGGAAAAATATGTTTTTTTTTTTTCACAGAAGAAAGTAAGTCATACAGGTTAGGAACAACACAAGTGATGCCATTGCATTTTAATAAATGTAAATATATGGTTATAGCCAGCAGCTAATTCAGTCTCTTTTTTTTTTCTTTTTTTTTTGCATAGCACATCTGTTTAGTGAATTTGCCCCATATTGTATTGATTGATTGTTTCTGCATCGTTTACTTTTGTCACTGAAGCATTTTGCATACGCACGCATGGCGAAAAATATACTTTTATTATATTATTATTTCAAATAAATGAATGTACTATTTTTAGATCTATGTTTTTTATTACATTTTTTGTATTTTTAGGAGATTTAATAGTACTAAGTTATATTCCATGTATTGACTTTTTGACTATAAACCTAAAAATAACATTTCCAACTTAATCTAAGGTAAATCTTCAATGGTTTGGAGCACAGACTTAAGTATTGTCACTTGGCAAGACACTTGGCAGGTTATTGCTGAGGTAAAAAAAAGTTTTTAAAAAGTGAACTTAAAAAAGTGATAAAAGTTTGTTTATTGTGAAGAAAAAAATAAATTTAAAATTTTTATATGAACTATATATTTTCCAAAAACATGTTACAGTCTAGAACTGTGAGAAAGACAAAGCCATAAATCAAAACAAGCTCCAAATTTGAGGTTGATATCTCAAAAAATTAGCTTTCGTTAATAATCTGTTTGGCCGCAGTACCAAACGCTTCCACTAGATGAAATTCATCTCCCATTCATTTCCAATGAGCTGTGTGACTATGTGACTATTTTTTTCAGGACCATTTAACCTTTTCAAATCATATTCAAATATGTTTTGTGTGTGTTCACATAAGTGCAAAATCCTTTACCAAGCTTCTGACCATTACGATGAAGTAAGAAAAATTAAAAAATGACGGAAGAACACCAAAGGGTTAAATCTGAAGCGATTGTGTCTCTTAAGAAGACTCGGATTAAACCACTTGATTCATATGGACATGATGGTTTTAAATTGCTTGAAATATGATTGAAATCACTTCAAAAATGAAAGTGCAACATGCCCATATAAGGGATGTAAAATTATAATGAGAACATCATTATAAGTGTGTGTTTGGGACATGGCTTTTAATAATGAGACTTTTGTTTTTGTATTATAGGCTCTCTAAAATTATATATAAAATTGGATATAGATTTAGGAATTTCGGTTATCGGCATAAAGAATTATCGTTATCGGTTTGACTATCGGTAAAGTTTTAATATCGGCCCATTCCTAGTGACTGACCAACCATATTTACATTTATTAAAATGCAGTGGCATCACTTGTGTTGTTCCTAACCTGTATGACTTACTTTCTTCTGTGAAATGTATGACTATAAACAAATGTTTTTTCAGAAGTGTCTCAGTGTTTTACTGTACACTTTTACACATTACGGTTATTTATTTGGTATTGATGGTTCCAGGAAGAAACCAAAAAAAAAAATGTATTAGTTACATTTTTTTTTTTTTTTTTTGATTTTCATGTTCTTCATGCCTAAAAAAATGCGTGATTACTTTTACAATGTCGTTATAACTTTTTGAAGCTTGACATTTTTAGTTGCATTGATTTTCAATGAGGGACAAAATGATGAGCGAATATCTTTTTTTTTTTCTTTTTTTTTTACCTTTATTTAACCAGGAAAAAAAGTCCCATTGAGTTACAATAACTCTTCTCCCAGGGAGTCCTGGGAGAAGAGTTATTTGGATATCCAAATATGATTATTTGGATATCTTATAATATCACAAACATCTTAATTTGTGTTTAAAAGATGAACGGCTCGAATGGGTTTGGAAAGGCATGTGAGCGAGTAAATCACGCTTAGCTTTCTCATTGCTGCTTGAATGGTGTTTTTCTCACTTTTGAGCCCCTGGTCACTCTATGCTTTCATTATGCGCTGAGCTTTTGTGTTGTACAAAAGAAGAAGAAAAAAAAAGGTTAACGCAAAAATGACGCAATTTAAATTTTTGGGTGAACTATTCCCATATAGAGTGAATGCACGTGACCAACAGCTTTATTGTCTCAGTGTCACCGGATATCCACATATAGCTGATGTTTCTGGGAACTCAGGATCAAGTGGAAAGCCTATCCCAGTCCGTCAAGCAGCAGCGTGTTGTTTAACCAACATCTTAGCAGTCCATGCTGAAGGTATATTGTTATGCGAGAGTTTAGTGGCGATGAATAGGCGCGGGCGCGGGCCCTGCTCGAGGAATAATGGAGGGTTAATCCCGAAAGCAGCTCCTCCGATGCCCAGCGTGTCTACCATTCAGGCCTGAACACAGAGGACCTACCCGAGCTGGGACGGGGTGAAGGGGGCCTTCCCGTTCTGTGCACGCTCTGATGGGGCCCTGAACCCTAGGGGCCGAGCGAACCCCTCTTTATTAATATTCCCCGGCCTATGCGAGGTCCATGAGGATGACATCATCAGCTGGCTGGGCGTAATGAGGTTGATACGGCGCACAAACGAGTGTGTGTTGCCTGAACACACAGAGCAGAGTGTGTCGGCACGAGTAATAAGGGTTTACACGACACAAACCACGTACGCTCGTTTCCCACATCTAAAATTAGGAACTGGTTTGGTTTCTGCCGTTTGTCTTGTTGACGGTACAGAACGAGTTGTAATAAGCCCGGCCGGGAAAACCTGCACACTTTTGAAGTGCACAACGACAGTGAGCTAACTGGGGTAATGAGACGAGTAAGAGTGAGTAAATAAATCATTCAATTAAAGAATTGGGTCCCACTACATTAAGAGTCTTTACAGCATTTCAATTAATCATTTGATGCAATTCACTTATACATGCTTTTACATTGTACACTGTAGAAAAAAGGTTGAAAAGTCCCCCAGTCAATCATTTTATCACTTAAAACTCATCTTTGATCACCAAAATGACATATTTAAAAAAATGATATATATTTTTTAGCAAACATCTGTCTAGAACCGTTCATAAGTGCCAATAAGACCCATCCATGTTATTTGCTGAGATAAAGCAATACCAGCAACACAAAATACTGTAGCAACATTGATCCTGACACCACAGATCTACTGTCATAAACACACATACTGTTCTACAGTCTGGAGTTGAGACGGGTGTGCACACAGACTTTACTCATAATAATCCAACAGATAGCGATCCATACATAGAACACAAACACACAACATGTTAACAACACCGGACCAAGAGTGCAGGAGAAGGTGAGCTGTATGTACACAAACTCAGACTATAGATGATTAAAATAACACAGCTGACACGGATTAACTAATAATGACGGTAACCAAGGAGACTGAAGATGATGAGTGACGGTAACCAAGGGAGATTGATGATGATGAGTGACGGTAACCAAGGGAGATTGATGATGATGAGTGACGGTAACCAAGGAGACGATGATGATGAGTGACAGTAACCAAGGAGACTGATGATGATGAGTGACGGTAACCTAGGAGACTGATGGTGATGAGTGACGGTAACCAAGGAGACTGATGATGATGAGTGATAGTAACCAAGGAGACTGATGATGATGAGTGACGGTAACCTAAGAGACTGATGATGATGAGTTGTAACCAAGGAAACTGAGGATGATGAGTGACGGTAATCAAAGAGACTGATGATGATGAGTGATGGTAACCAAGGAGACGATGATGATGAGTGATGGTAACCAAGGAGACTGATGATGATGAGTGACGGTAACCAAGGAGACTGATGATGATGAGTGACGGTAACCAAAGGAGACTGATGATGATGATTGATGGTAACCAAGGAGACTGATGATGATGAGTGACGGTAACCAAGGAGACTGATGATGATGAGTGACGGTAACCAAGGAGACTGATGGTGATGAGTGACAGTAACCAAGGAGACTGATGATGATGAGTGACGGTAACCAAGGAGACTAATGATGATGAGTGACGGTAACCTAGGAGACTGATGATGATGAGTGACGGTAACCAAGGAGACTGATGATGATGAGTGACGGTAACCTAGGAGACTGACGATGATGAGTTGTAACCAAGGAAACTGAGGATGATGAGTGACGGTAATCAAAGAGACTGACGATGATGAGTTGTAACCAAGGAGACGATGATGATGAGTGACGGTAACCAAGGAGACGATGATGATGCGTGACGGTAACCAAGGAGAAGATGATGATGAGTGAGGGTAACCAAGGAGACTGATGATGATGAGTGATGGTAACCAAGGAGACAATGATGATGAGTGACGGTAACCAAGTAGATGATGATGATGAGTGATGGTAACCAAGGAGACTGATGATGATGAGTGACGGTAACCAAGGAGACTGATGATGATGAGTGACGGTAACCAAGGAGACTGATGATGAGTGATAGTAACCAAGGAGACTGATGATGATGAGTGACGGTAACCAAGGAGACTGATGATGATGATTGACGGTAACCAAGGAGACTGATGGTGATGAGTGACAGTAACCAAGGAAACTGATGATGATGAGTTGTAACCAAGGAGACTGATGATGATGAGTGACGGTAACCTAGGAAACTGATGATGATGAGTGACGGTAACCAAGGAGACGATGATGATGATGAGTGACGGTAACCAAGGAGACGATGATGATGAGTGATGGTAACCAATGAGACGATGATGATGAGTGAGGGTAACCAAGGAGACTGATGATGATGAGTGATGGTAACCAAGGAGACAATGATGATGAGTGACGGTAACCAAGGAGACGATGATGATGAGTGATGGTAACCAAGGAGACTGATGATGATGAGTGACGGTAATCAAGGAGACTGATGATGATGAGTGACGGTAACCAAGGAGACTGATGATGATGAGTGACGGTAACCAAGGAGACTGATGATGATGAGTGATGGTAACCAAGGAGACTGATGATGATGAGTGACGGTAACCAAGGAGACTGATGATGATGAGTTAAGTGAATCAGAACAAAGAAGACAAATGAAAACAAACTGAAAGTCCATGAAAACTAAACTAAACTGAACAGAATGGTGACAGGAGTCAGTAAGAGTTTCAATTGTAATGTTTTTGAAAGAAGTCTCTTCTGCTCACTAAGGCTTATAATTTTTGTGAAATCTATCTATCTATCTATCTATCTATCTATCTATCTATCTATCTATCTATCTGTCCGTCCGTCCGTCCGTCTGACCGTCCGTCCGTCCGTCTGAGAGCATCTTGACTGATCAGGAACACTTATATTTAAAATCTATTGTTATAATTACTGTAACCTTTATTACATTAATGTTAAATGATCTATACAGCCTGTACAGCCTTGCTGACATAATACTAAAATGAAAGTAATTTTAGAGGCAGAGCAAGTTATGAAGTTTATGAACACAATGAATTGGACACAAAAGACCAAGAATATGCAGGTAAACATGGTCAGTTTTGATGCCGTCTTTTAATTAAAATATTATATTTCTATGTGCTCTGTGTGCATATAAACTGACATTAGGTGGACAACAGGAAGAAGTGCATGGGCTGTAAAGCTGAGCCTCCACTAATCATAACATGTAGGCAGGACATTTGTCACCGGATATACTGGAAAAACTGGCAGCAAAAGTCCCATGGGTCTTTAATGAAGTACAGTATATGTACACAAAATAGACAGTGCTTTAAATGGAGCGTGTTTAACCGCACTGACTAGACGAGAGTCTTTCAAACTACAGATTGCACAAAACACAGAACAATACCAGCTGCCCATGCTGGACCTCTAAAGGCAATGAAGAAGCCCTGATGTTCACGAGATACAGCAGATGACAGAGCTCATCGAGAGACACCAGCTTATTCACAGTGTCTTAAAGGTCCCATGACATGGGGTTATTATATTATTTTATAATGTTTCCTGGGTTGCCCTTATAATGTTAGTATGTTTTTTAGATCAAAAATAGTCATAATTTAGAAACAAAAGGCATTTTTCCTAGCCCAGTTTTAGCCTCTGATTTGAACGCTCTGTTTGAAGGGGCGTGTCTGTGTGAGACTTCAGTGTAACCGCCCACTGCTGTGATTGGCTGACATGCTTGCATATGAAATAGCTACTTTACATGTGAAACTCTCTCGAATACTTTTACTACAGTTATTATACGTTTTTACTATTACAGCTATCGAGATTAACAGATCGTCAGAAGTTTTTAAAGTATTTAGATCTATTCCCATCACATAAAATGTTGCCGTGATGAGCATTGCGCAGATGACAGTCTGTTGTTGATCGCGAGAATGAAGATCTTATCATTGCAACGCAGTTTCTGCACTCTCTCTGCTTTCACCAATGCAAACACGAGGATGTACAGTAAGAGCGATCATGTGCAGTGTAACGTGCGTCATTGATTTCATAACGAGTTTGGCAAGTGTCCAGAATCAGATAAACTCGATCGCGCTGTGTCCATGAGAAAATGAGCTAGGAAGTATGGGAACGCGTGCGCGCGATTCCTACAAAGATTGTTCTTTGATCGCTTTTTGTATATAATTTATTCACAATTTAAATACGATTATTTTCATCCTACTATAAAAGAAACGATGTGAAGTTGATATTTTAGTCACTGGCTTGATTTACTGAGGCATAAACAGCAGTATTGATCGATTTGAGAGAAAGATTACCTGTCTGAACTTAAACAATTACACATCAGAAAGTGTTGCTTGGTAGCTCGATCGATTTATTTTCAGACGTTCGTCGAAGCCACCTCTATGACCCAAGTTGAGGAAACAGTCGTCGGTAAAATGTGTGCCGCAGACATGCAAAACTTTGGGGAGTTGTGTCGGCGCATTTCCAGTGGAAATGAAATGAATCCACTGGTTCTTCTGGGGCTTGGATGAAGGAACTAAAAAAAGGCTTCGGTGTTCATTTGTACATCCAATTATTATGCTTCACTCGCTCAAAAGCCATTATATCTCCCGTGGACAAACTAAAATCGCGCGCACGCGTTCCTACTTCCTAGCTCATTTTCTCGGACTGGAAATATTCTCTGGGCGGGCAAAGCAGAGAAAGGGGAGGTGACATTTCCTCCGTATGACGTCATACGTAGCAGATTCAAGATCAGCCCGATTGAGCTTCCACTTTCTCAAAGGCAGAGAAAGATAACAAAAGCTCGATTTACACCGATTGAAATTTCTAGAAACTTGGGGACCATATACAGGCTAGGGGAACTCATATTAATGTTAAAAAACCTCAAAAAGTGAAAATTTCATGTCATGGGACCTTTAAACTGCACATATTATGCTCATTTCAGTCCATCACTTTATTCATATTTGGGGTTCAGCTGCAATACATTTTCACAGGGCCTAAAACTAACTTTTTGCTATTTCTGCCAATGGCCAGTGACTTACCGGCAATAAATATTTTTTACCATCCATTAAAAATAGATTAATCCTTAAAAAATTTACAAAAGTTATTCAGTCAAGAGCAGAGTGTGATTTTTTCTTTGTCCGGTGTTGTGTGATTAACATTATAAACACAGACGGCAGCAGGAATATTAGGCTTCTGTCACTTTAAGAGCAAATGCACGGATCTAATATTCTGATACACGCGTTTACTTTCTCAACTGTTTACGTCAACTTAAAGTCCCCCTGTGGTGAAAATCTTTTAATGTAGTTTGTGTCTATGTGGTGTTTTTAATCTGCTTTAACACACACCATGTGTAAGTTCATAAGTGGACAGCATTGCTGAGTATTTTCTGCTTAAAACTGCAGTGAACCAAAGACAGTCTCAAACACACGGTGTGAAATCGCTGGTGTTTCTGACGTCACACACTACCTTGTAACCAATCAGATCAACTTGCCATTGGGCTTTAGCATATCATTAACAGCAAACTAGCAGGGGAGTCTCGAGAGAAGCGGGTTATCCCGGTATATTTTTCTGATATGAAAAATCGGGCAGATTTAGCATTATAGCGGGTTTATGATGTACTGTATATTACAATGTTATGATGAACTATATGTCTTTCTGTTGTTCACAGCGTTTCTGATGATTGTTAGAAGGCAGACTGAGATGCGAACGGGAACATGGTGTGTGAAATATTAGCAACACATTATTAGCTGTTTGATAACATAGTCAAGCGAAAGGCTAATCATATTAATTACCGTTATGTGTCCGTCGTTGTAAAGAGCGACACCATTGTGCAGCGTTTACTTCAGCAAGTTGAGCCAGTGGATCTCTGAGCTGAGTGAGTGAGTGGAGGCAGGGCTCATTTGCATATTCATAGAACTGCGTATACTAAATGAGGCAAGGGTGTCGAGTTACATTCAATATATTTTAAGACATGAAGACATTTTTTTCACAGGAGAATGTTTAAATATGTAATTTTGGTGATCAAAGAGGAGTTTTAAGTGATACAATTATTAAGTCCCCTGGACTTTAAGACATAACTGACCATGTTTATGAGTGGGCTATGCTTGCCAAGACGGGTATTTTGCATTTTGAATTCCGCTTGAATATGTCCGCTCAAGCATAAGAAGATGAGAAAGAGAGCTCAGTTCAGTATCCGCACGCTGTCTGAGACGTGGCTTTCTGGCAGACGGGTGTTGTTCACATTTGTCACAATATTGCATTATTAGAATTCATAAAAATGTTACCGGCCAATTAGCGATCAAAACTGTTTCATATATACTCGTCAACACTGATTTTTCACATTTGGCATTTGGCGAGTGTTGATTTTAGTCCCTGCATTTACATGATTTAAAAAACACATTATTTTCCTCTTACTGTACTCGTTCACTCTCTGCTTAAGTCCGCCTTTCAGAGAAGCCCAGTCTGCTCTGATTGGCCAGCTGGTTCAGTCTGCTGTGATTGGCCAGCTGGCTCAGTCTGCTCTGATTGGCCAGCTGGTTCAGTCTGCTGTGATTGGCCAGCTGGCTCAGTCTGCTCTGATTGGCCAGCTGGTTCAGTCTGCTGTGATTGGCCAGCTGGCTCAGTCTGCTCTGATTGGCCAGCTGGCTCAGTCTGCTGTGATTGGCCAGCTGGCTCAGTCTGCTCTGATTGGCCAGCTGGCTCAGTCTGCTCTGATTGGCCAGCTGGCTCAGTCTGCTCTGATTGGCCAGCTGGCTCAGTCTCCTGTGATTGGCCAGCAGCCTCAGTCTCCTGTGATTGGCCTGCTGGCTCAGTCTGCTGTGATTGGCCATCTAGCCCAGTCTGCTCTGATTGGCCAGCTGGCTCAGTCTCCTGTGATTGGCCAGCAGCCTCAGTCTCCTGTGATTGGCCTGCTGGCTCAGTCTGCTGTGATTGGCCATCTAGCCCAGTCTGCTCTGATTGGCCAGCTGGCTCAGTCTCCTGTGATTGGCCAGCTGGCTCAGTCTGCTGTGATTGGCCATCTAGCCCAGTCTGCTCTGATTGGCCAGCAGCCTCAGTCTCCTGTGATTGGCCAGCTGGCTCAGTCTCCTGTGATTGGTCAACAAAGAGCGTGTTGGGCATATAAATTCCAAGGATTCATGAGCAGCTGTAAACTGTATAATATCTATGGTAATTATGTCACTATTGGAAGTCCATACAATGATTTCTCCTCGAAATAGCAAAATCACTTACCCAACTGCTCTTTGAGAGCGGGTCAAAGCAGCCAGTAGGCAGGCATTATGCAAATATGTAACATGATGACAGCAAATCATGTAAATAATGACTACAAACGAGGCGTTTCGGGCAAGTGTTTTCCGCCTGCACTCCCTTTGGTGTGAAATGTGTGTTTTAAGAGGTTGCTAGGGTGTTTTGAGTGGTTGTTAGGTGGGTTCTTGGCTACCCTCAAGTGATGTACCCACAGATAATAAAACCTCCTCTGTTTTATCACCTGTGCAAGACCTCCTGTAAAAGCTGCAGGCGCTATAACCCTAAACAGACTTCATCTGGATTAATGAGGTAAAGAACGTTTCCCTTGAATGAATACTTCCCTGGATGGACCGCTTTATGTTTAGTCATGCGGTGCACATTCGAAGAGCCTCTCTGGAGAGCAATGGGACTCGGATAACGGCAGGTTCAGTCAACAAGCCGGCAGCACATGCACTTAAACTCTGTTTTGGAGAAATCTTGTGCTGTGTTATACTTGCATCACTTATAAACAGGGTTTCCAGGTCTACATAACAAAACTAGCCCAATGGCCAATCAAAAACAGCCCACAATTAGCCCAATAACCCACTCCCACATACCAAAACTCAAAATATGACAGGACGGCGGTCTAAAGTGCGAAGTTCACCCGCAGAGCGCGAGTCCATCTCCGGCACGAGAACCAGCGCTGAGACGGTGGAAACTGGATAACACACAGACTAGTTGATTACACTTGAATTAGGCTACCTGAATGTTTAAATTTTACATTTTTACTTCTAAAATGTTTGTTAAATAAGTTTAAATAGGCAATATTGTATACATGTTAAAACAGTGTAAAATATGCTGTATTGCTACTCATCGAAATAAAGGCAAATGTCATGTAGCCTACCGGTGGTTGTATTGAATACTCTTTTACAAAGGTTTAGTGGAAATAAAAAAGTGAATATTACTCATAAATAAAAACAGTAAATATTACTCATAAATATCGTTTTTTTTTTTTTTTTTTTAAATGTTAAATTATTTCTACTCAATTTTATTTGTTAATGTAGGCTACCAGATGCCGTTACTAAGATTTACTTACTTTTTTTTAACTTGCATTTACGTTGATTTTACAGCTTTAAAAATTTACTCATTTTTTTTTGTGTAAAAATGTTTCACCAAATTTTTTTAGTAAATCATAGTTAAGCTTTTTAGAGTGCATGATGCCTAAAATACATACTTGAAAATTTCACCTTGAATTTGAGCTTGAAAATCACTGGTAATGATAACACACAGTCTGGTGTCGTAAAGGCTTCCTATAGTGCCCTTCCTCACAAACCCATCATCTAGCACAGTTTTATCAGTGGTAGAACAATATTTCAATACAAGGGTGTCAGTCAAATCAATGTAACGTGTGTCAAACAGTTAACCCACCAGCAAAGCCTTCCTCTTGGCATCCCTGCATATAAAAATGAACTGCAGAGTCACGGCAATCCAGAGTTTCTAGGATTTCAGTATTAGGGGGACTCCACCAATGAGGGTATGAACCTTTTTTTTATTTTTTTACATATATATGGTTAGTATACCTATTAACATGAACAATACAGGTTCTACACTATCAAGTCAATCCCTGAATTTTGAATTAATTTCTAATCATTTTAAATGGCCTGCTAATATTAACTAATATTCATTAAGAATACTCACTTTATATTACTGTAATTGTCTAGATTGGCAATATGTTGAAATATGTATTTCAACACATGTTAAGATTTAAACTCTATTATTTACTCTTTACATTTGTGCAGTAAAATTAACTTTAAAGAAGATCTTCATTTATCATTTTCATTCATGGAGATAACATGGAAAATGTGCCGGAGTGGAGGATTTCTGTCCCCTGGTGGAAAACAAACACTTTTAACATGAAAATGACATGATATTACCACTATGACCAGTAGATGGCAGCAGCAGTAGCTCAATTGCCATTTCTACACCCGTTTATGGTTACTTTTTTGTTGTTGCATGGTTTGCTTTTGGATTTATTATAAAATTACAATTACAATTTTTTTTTTTGCTATTTTATTGCACTGAAGTATGAAGTATAGCAAGAGAGTCACAAGATCTCATGCCAATGGTGCCATTAAGATGAAAGGAATTTCATTATAAATAAATAAATACATAAACAAACAAATAAATAAATAAATAAATAAATAAATAAATAAATTAATTAATTAATGAATTAATGAATTAATGAATGAATGAATTAATTAATTAATTAATTAATTAATTAATTAATTAATTAATTAATTAATTAATTAATTAATGAATTAATGAATGAATGAATGAATAAATGAATGAATGAATGAATGAATTAATTAATTAATGGAAACCCGTCTTGAATTGCACCCTGCATCATATTATATAAACTGCATTTATGACACAGAACTAGAGATGCAGAAATCATCACAATCTATCAATAAATGCACACACATTGTAGTTTTTAAGTTTTCCTATATCTTGGCCCGGATTGATCTTACCCCATCTTTACTTAGTTTGTAATATTTACCTGCAGCGTTCATTGCAGTTTGTTTGTCTTTCACTTTATATATCTGCAGTTCACTACAGTACAAACAGAATTCCTTTGCAGTTTCACAGATAAAGTTCAGTACAATGCACCATTTCACACACACATGATGTAGGCTATCTGTATTTTATATTTACACAGCGCTGAATTGCAGGAACTGGAAATCTGGATAGTCTAAGATACGGTTGTTGTCATTTAGATGTAGAAGAACTGCAGCAGGATTGTGAAGTCTGGATGCATTATTACTACAACTTTATTATTCACGTGGTTAATAGTTTGAGTAAAGATCAGACGTCTGCTGTCTCTCTCAGTGAAATGCACAACAGAGTAGAAATGTGCTTTCAGTATTGCAGATCTAGTGATTTGCATGCAGTATTATTGATGTTTTTTTGACTGAAAGCACAGTGATTTCTACAATTAATAAGTGCTATGGTGCTCTTCGGTCACCGAAAAATGTAAAAAAAAAACATTTTTACTTCGTTGGAATGGTACTCGGTAAAGGTTTTGGCAATTGCTGTGTGAACACACAAAAAAATCAAAGACATGATCCAAAAAGGTTAAATGCTCCTGTAAAAAATAGTCACACTGCTCCTCGCGGTGAAACATGAGCGCATTGGGAATCAATGTGAGACGAATTTTACCTAGTGAAAACTTTTGGTACTGCAGCCATCTTACTAAGCTCATTTTTTGAGATATCAAACTTAAATTTGGAACACAACTTAGATTTTATGGCTTTTATTTTCTTGCAGTTTTAGAGTAAAACGTGATTTTTTAAATATACATTTCATATAAAAATTACAAATGTGTGCTTTTTTCATAACAATACACGTGCATTTCTATAACTTTTTTTAAGTTCACTTTTTTCACTTCAGCAATAATCTGCCAAGTGAACGACTGAAGTCTGCTCTCTAAAGCATTCAAGATTTACCACAGTTTAATTGGGAAATTAAATTTTCAGGTCTATGCTCAAAAAGCGAATAAATAGATTATAAATACAGCGTAAATATAATCTAGTAGTACAATTTAAATCCCCTATAAATACAAAATATTGAATAAAAATCATTATCAAACTAAAAAATAGTACATTACAAAACCTTGGTCATTTTTGACAGACACGCAAAGAGGGTTAAGCACAAGACCAATTCAATAATAAATCAATATTATTATAGGATTAAGGAAGGAAGGAGAGTGTGGCTACAGTTCAGACACACTGTCTGCTAAACTGATACTCGATCAGTTAAAGGTCATGACCTCCTGCTGATGACCCCGGGACGGGCCAGAGATCGCTGACGGTCTCCCCGTGTGCCTCTAAATCTGTGCCGGACCCGTGAGTCTCATGCTGGACAGATCAGAGCTGATGTCAAACATTCAGGGGCTAATGAGTGTTTCGTGATTCACAGCAAGAGGAGTTCATGCTGTTTTGTCTATTGATAGACAGCCTGTGATGTTGCAATCAGAAGAGAGTGAAAGTACCCATAAGGCCAGAGGAAAGCACTATCAGCCCTGAGAAAATCCTGCCAGTTTCCCGTTCACTCCCAAACAAACAATTGCTTAACTGATTTATCATCCTGTTCAACAAATGCTTAAAACACTCACAAACTGGGCAGGATTTATTTAATGCAGTGATCCACAAATGCTTTGAATTTAGCTCGATACTTGTATGAAATAGACACGTTATTACACAAAATGTCCTTTTTTTTTGTTCTTGTTCCTGAATGTCTGAATCAAGTTCACAATTAGCTTTCAAAAATGATAACATGGTCAACACTTTTTTGTGTGATGATGGGATTTTAAAGGGTTCATGACTTGAAAAATCATGCAAGCTTCAAAAAGAGCATTTATTTAATCAAGCTCCAGAAACCGCTCGTCGCAGGAACTCTAAAAAAATGCTGGGTTCTTTTAACCCAACTTTGGGTCAAATATGGACAAACCCAGCCATTTGGGTTACAATTTTTAAATTACATTTTAACCCAAAATTGGGTTAAAACAACCCAGCATTTTTTCTAGTGTACATTTGCGTATGACTTCCTCCAGAGCAAGACATCCACGAATAGTTTTACATTATCGTACCATAGGCCCCGCCCACCCATATTTAAACAATAACACATTTTAATGTCATGACCCCTTTAAAGCTGTATTAAAAAGAAGTCAGTTTGTGTTGTAATTCGAAGATGCATATAAATAGGATCAAACTGTGTGTCCTGTAGAGGTGCGCTGTGACTGAAGTGAGAGTGATGAGATCTCAGACAGCTGCTCACTGAAAAGAGGAGGCGTTGTCCCGGCGCAAACGTTCCCTGGAAAACATATTAACACACGAGGGGAAATGTTGTGTCCATGAAGATGTGGAAAAATAAATCTAGCTTACACATTTACCTTGGTGTGAAAGGGGCTGCGTCCGGAAACTTAAAAAAGCTGTCTTCGGAGGCCACTGTCAGGATTTGAGCTCATTTGTTCATGTGTTTAGTTCTAGTTCAGACAGACACTTTTTCTGACCTGGGCTTACTTGTTTGTTTTTTTAATGACAAAAAATCTGTCTGTCTCTGTCTGTTTGTCTGTCTGTCTGTCTGTCTGTCTGTCTGTGTCTGTCTGTCTGTCTGTCTGTCTGTCTGTCTGTCTGTCTGTCTGTCTGTGTCTGTCTGTCTGTCTCTGTCTGTCAGTGTATCTGTCTGTCTGTCTCTGTCTGTTTGTCTGTCTCTGTCTCTGTCTGT
>JARPMJ010003872.1:0-85336 GCA_033366665.1 Phoxinus dragarum
TATCTCACTGTGTAAACAACGGCTGGTCGAAAGAAGTGTGCCCACAGTTTTTCCCGGTGCGGGCAGAGCTGTGTATGTCAAAAGGACTCCTGCTGAGAAAAAACAGGATTGTTATCCCACAGACCATGCGCAAGGACATGCTTCAGCGTCTTCATGAAGGACACCTGGGAGTGGAAAAATGTAAGAGAAGAGCACGTGAAGCCATCTACTGGCCAGGTATCAACAAAGACATAGAGGAAATGATTGAGAAATGTGACATCTGCCTCAGACACCACTACAAACAAGTCAAGGAGCCAATGCTGGTGGCCGACTTACCCACTGCTCCTTGGCAAAAGGTGGGCACAGATTTATTTCATCTGTATGGCAAGGACTATCTTCTGGTTATAGACTATTACTCGAACTACCCTGAGATAGCGCAACTCTCCAGCACCACCGCACAGTCTGTTATAGTGCACACGAAAGGGTTCTTTGCCAGACACGGGATCCCACAATGTGTTGTGAGTGACAACGGTCCGCAGTATGACTGTGGAGAGTTTAAAGAGTTTGCGAAGCACTACGGATTGAAGCATGTTACCTCAAGCCCATTGTACCCACAAGCCAATGGTCAGGCTGAAAAGGGAGTAAAAATTGTTAAGAGACTACTGAAGAAAGCCAAGGATGGTAAGACTGATCCTAACCTTGCTTTACTAAGCTACAGAGCTGCACCTCTGGAGTGTGGAGCGTCCCCTGCTGAGCTACTTATGTGTCGCAAGCTCCGCACCACACTACCGCAATTGCAACCAGGACGAAACAATAACAACTGGATTAACAACAAAAAGAGACTCAAAATCAGACAAAAAATGGCCTATGACAGAGCTACAAAAAGTCTGCAACCTCTTTGTGAAAAAGACACAGTGAGAATCGAGGGACCTAATTGCTGGGACAGAAAAAGCGACCGTGCTCAGTGAAGTTGGACCTAGATCTTACGTTGTGGAAACAGAGGATGG
The DNA here is from genome assembly GCA_033366665.1 of Phoxinus dragarum. NCBI lineage: Eukaryota > Metazoa > Chordata > Actinopteri > Cypriniformes > Leuciscidae > Phoxinus > Phoxinus dragarum. The sequence goes on from JARPMJ010003872.1 coordinate 987, forward strand.
ACATAAAGTGAGGAGAAACAGGAGGAGTCTGTTAAAGACTCATGAGGACACTGACAAACAGTGAAGCTGAATCTGAAAAACAAAGTCATACACCAAATGCACACCAAGCTGAGCCTCATACCACAGCCTCTCAAATGCCAGAACCAATCAGAAGGTCTACTAGACCTAGAAAACCACCTGAGAGACTTATTGAAAAAGTATGATGCTTTACATTGTTGTTTAAAGTAGAGTGCCTTGTTATTGTTTTATTTTATCATCTCCATGCGTTTCTTCTCCATCTCTCAGACTATTTTGACAGATACACACTGACACTGCACGCTCGCTCAAAGGGGGAGGTGTTTATAGATGTGATTGGGCCAGCCCAGAGTCAATCAAGAAAATAACCAATGGGCCGCTGATCTACGCGTTTCATGGGCCGGTCTGTTAGTGGAAAAAAAAACTAACGCTTACTTTTTTTGACCAATGCATTACACTGGCACTAACCCAGCGCCGTCAATTAAACAAAACTAAACGAATGGGCCGCCGATGTATGAGTTTTATGGGCCGTAAAAAAAAAAGAAAAAAAAAAAAAAAGTATATCGGCTCAAAAAGCACGTCGGCCCACCGGGCATTTGCCCGGCATGCCCGATTACCAGTCCAGCCCTGCCGAGAGCCAACGGAATGGCCAAAAGCTCACGGTCTCCCACATCATAATTTCGTTCCGCGGGTGAAAGTCGCTGAGAGTAGAATGCACACGGATGGATCTTGTTGTCAATAGATGAGCGTTGTGACAAAATCGCTCCCATGGCCACGTCTGAAGCGTCAACCTCCACGATAAATTGTCTCTGAGGGTCAGGGGTGACTAGAATGGGTGCAGAGGAGAATAACTTCTTCAGACGTTTGAAGGAGTGCTGGGCAGAGTTGGACCAGAAAAAACGAGACTTAACAGAAGTGAGGGCGGTAAGTGGAGCTGCAATCTGACTGAAATTAATGAGCGAAATCCAGAAAGCGCTGAAGGGCCGTACGGGAATCGGCCAATCGATGACAGCCTGTGCCTTAGCAAAATCCATAATAACCCCTTCTGCGGACACAACGGAGCTGAGAAACGTCACAGACTCAGAATGAAAATCGCATTTCGGCCTTGACGAAGAGACGATTTTCTAAAATTTGCTGTAACACGCGTCGAACATGTTGGGTGTGCTCCTGGAGTGAGGACGAGAATATGAGGATATCTTCTAAGTACACGAAGACGAAAACGTTAAGCATATCCCTCAAAATGTAATTCATAAGTGCCTGAAAAACTGCAGGAGCGTTTACCAGACCGAACGGTAAAACCCGGGTACTCTATTACCCCTTTTCCACCAACAAGAACCAGGTGCTGGTTCAGAGCTAGAGCTAGAGCCGGTTCGGAGTTGGTTCTACTGACGGTTCTTCTAAGAACCGGTTTGCCTTTCCACAGGCTAGAGAGCCAAAACAGAGCCAGATCTTACGTCACTGTGTATACATCTCATGTTGCCCAGCAACGCTAGCGCGGCAGCGCCAAACAAAAACACACCAGGCTTGTTCGAGATGGTTCGGCTTCACGCAGACCGATCGCCGCGTGACATTAAAGCACTGCGAAAGCGATCCAAAAGCACAAGGAGTCGTATGCTCTCCAAATACTCCCGGAGCTCTGATCGGTCCGCGCCGCTCCGATGCATCTCGAACAAGTCTTACATCAACAATGGCGTTCGTTGCGTTACTATTGATGCTCATGGCTTTGCGAAACTACATCGGCATCCAAACACGGTGAATCCAACGCGTTCGTGCAGCTCGCCGTAACTTGCATAGACGGAGATTACAATCAAGCAGCTATTAGCTCGATTACCTATTTCAAAAATGGCGGTCACAAGTTTCTTTTCGTCTTGTTGGTCACGGTAACCCCGCCCCCAGCCCCTGACGCAAGCGGTTCTTACTCTAGCCCAGCAATGTTTTGGTGCTACTTAAGAACCACTTTTACTGGTTCGGAGCTGGTGCTTTGGTGGTCGAAAAACAAAGAACCGATTTGAAACTAGGCTCTGGCTCCGAACCAGCACCAGCTCTGCCTTGGTGGAAAAGGGGTAAAAGTGGCCTAGAGGGGTATTGAAAGCAGTCTTCCACTCGTCTCCCTCCGTAATGCGCACTAAGTGATACGCATTGCGGAGGTCCAGTTTCGTGAAGATTCTTGCTCCCTGCAAGATCTCAAAGGCTGACGACATCAACGGTAAAGGATACCGGTTCTTAATGGTGATGTCGTTCGGCCCTCGATAATCAATGCAGGGACGCAGCGAACCGTCCATCTTCACGAAAAATTAACCCCGCCTCGGCGGGAGAGGACTGGACAATGGTAACGGCGGTCAATGACTCAGACAAATACTTCTCAAGAGCTTCGTGCTCGGGTGCGGATAGAGAATATAGCCTCCCGCGAGGTGGAGTAGTACCAAGGCGCAGATCGATGCTACAGTCGTATGGTCGATGGGGAGGGAGAGAGGTGGCCCGTGAACAACTGAACACCGCCCGCAGATTGTGGTACTCCTCCTGAACCTTAGAGTGATCAATAGACTCCTCCTGAAAAACAGAGATAGAAGAGACAGCAGGGACTGCAGACACAAGACATTTGACATGACAAGGTAAACTCCAAGATAAAATAGACCCCTCCACCCAATTAATCTGGGGATTATGCTGCACTAACCATGGGTGACCTAAAACAATAGGGGCTAGAGGAGAATGAAAAAAAAAAGAAAGTCTCTACTCTCTTGGTTATTACCAGAAATACGCTATGGTGGCTCGATGAATGTTAGAAAGCACACGACCATCTAAGGCAAAGGTTCATGTAAGGGAATTCCATGTTCAATAGCCCAGCTTTCATCAATGAAGTTTCCCTCAGCACCAGAGCCAATAAGGGCAGAACAGGGAAATGATGAGCCCGCCAGCGCATGACAGCGTCAAACGTAGTGCGGATCTTGTGAAGGGGGGAAATGGAGGTTGCGCTCACCAGTACTCCCCGGACTACTGGCGAGCTCTTGCTTTTACTGGACAGGAAGCAGCATAATGGCCAGAGCCACCACAATAGGCAAGGCAAGGCAAGGCAGCTCCACCAGTTGGTTAAACTGGGAAGGAATCTCTCGAGCAAAAATCTCGTCCTTGAGTTCGTCATTTAACCCATCCAGGAAGCGTGCAGGTAGGGCGGGATCGTTCCATTCACAGGTAGCAGCCAAAGTCTGAAACTCAATAGCAAAGGCAGTCGCGGATCGATAAAACCAAACCTAGATATGCCCAAGTAAATTTAACTGAAAGGTTAACAATACATCAATGTCATGTTGAGGCATTTTCTCTGCATGGCTTGAGGTCTTTCATCTTATCGACGGCTTTGGTTTGTACAGTTAAACAGGCTGGACCAGCCTTTTGTGTTCAATTATTTTGAAATGAACCATGCATTATGCTTTAAATGGTTGGTTTTGTACCTCTTTCTCAAAATATTTTACCCCTGTGTGAATAGTACCCCCGGCCTAAATGAATAGTAGCTAGGTCTTCTTTTGAAAGAATATGTTTGAAACCAGTCTCTTGTCAAATTAGTCGCCCATAATGAAATATGTTTTATTTTACATGGAGCAGGTCATATGGGACCCGCCATGCTAAGATCACCAGCCAAATGTTACTTGATCTGGATCTAGTCAAAAGTCACATTTATGATAACGCTTTATACATTACTGATTGTTTTCAAAGCAGCTTTACAGTAATAATCAAGAACACAACAGTTGCAAAGTTCTTTAATTACAAAATAAAATAAAATTTCAGCTGCAAAGCAACTCTTAAAAGACAATAGTGTCATTATTCAGCTCAACTTAGTTCAATGTTGATTCGATTTATTTGAAAACAATGTGAATGTTGCAAAGCTCATCTCTGTAACTCATTAGAAAATTAGCATGTTCTGGCTAAATAAATATCTGTCATTTAGCTCCAATCACATTTAGCTACTTTTCAGATTTTGTTAACCAAAAGAAAACATATCTCTGAATAATAAAACACGTCTTTTATTTATTTTTTATATATATTTTGAGCCTTTTTCAACCATAGAAAACCATAAAGAAAAGGCTTTACACTGTAAGAATAAAAGGTGCCTGGAGGAACCTTTTGTACCCTTTAAAAAGGCACCACTTTTTTATTTATTTATTATTATTTCATGTTGTTTCTATGGTTACCATTAACTTCTATTATAATGAACAAACTGAACCAAATACTAAATATGAATTGTTTATTGCATATTTTAGATACATTTTAATACATACACTTCCATGCACTTGGGAAAAGAAGCTAGTAATAGATTAATATCAATGAATAGAATACACAAACAAATAGGCCTATCCAAGAAACCTGTGTATAAGAAATGCATAGGATTATTGACGCCAAACCTGTGATATTATTTTTCTGAGTAACATGAATGAGATTTCAGAGCATGAGGGACGTTTTTCAGTACACACAAGTACACAGTCAAACAATACAATTTCACACAGAAAAGTTGATAGTAATTGTCATAATTCCTGTCTTGTGGACTTTTTGTCATTTTCTGTCCTGTGTCATGTTTTGTAGTCCTTTGTAGTTTTTCTTGTTTTTTAGGTGTTTCCTATTAGCCACGCCCCCTTGTTGTCCTGTTTAGCTTATTTGCCTGTGTATTTAAGCCCTGTGTCTTGTTACGCTATGCTTTAAATAAGTTGTTAACTTTTGAGTTTATTTACTAAAAATGCTGCACTTGGATAGCTACTGCTTCAGCTGCATCGTTACAATAATAATAAGTTGTATGGTGCAGGTAATTTACTTAAGTTCAATGTTGCCTCTTTTCAGATTTAGAAATGTAACTGGTTGTTCTGGCCATTTGGGGAACCAAAACTGATAATACCCATTCACAGCATAATAATTATTGGCTAGTAAAGGGCTTTAAAATAGTATTTGAAAGAACGAGGGCACCTAGTAAGCTAATAAACAAAAACAGACATAACTATAGTTAGACCAATTGTGTTATTCATAACAAACGCCAGCAGAAATCAGCTATTAATTGGTTATATCAGCAATTTGAAGAGACAGTTGTACAAAATAGCCTACATTGAATTGAATGACTAAAAAGATCTAATACATAGCCTAAGTCAAAGATTTCCATTTGTTCATTAGATTAGTTAGCATCGCGGCTCAAATCTTCATACCACATTCTGTGCAATAAACGAGTGGTAAACACTGTAAAAACGATAAATATTTTATTAATTTAGTTTATATATGTAGGTGTGTGTTTGAATCAGGCACGTGCAGAGGGGGGGGGGGGGGGGGGCTTTGGGTGCTCGAGCCCCTGCCCTTTTTCAAAATTAATCAAAAGTGCCCTTCTCAAACAAATATCATTGATAATATTGTGGTCAATAAAACAAAATGCATTTGCTTATAATTTACATGACAATGTGTACAAGACTAAAGTAGCCTAAATTCACGTTTATTTTTACGTTTCTGTCAGTCTGAGGTGTCGTTGCTATAACGCGTTGCTATGGGTTGCGTCACTTGCGTCAAGTTGTGCGTGTCGTGCTCGGTCTTGACTGACGGTCTCCATTTTCCAGGCCCTAAAACTCCGGAGTAGTGTGTGGGCGGCGGGCATAACCGTAGCAAAAGTTATGCGTTTTAAAATAAAAATGTACTAGTCAGTGTACACGTAGGTATCCCACACAGTCTGCTTGGGAACCGATGCTCTCGAGCGTCTTTCAGTGAGTATGGCTCGACGGCAGAATTTTTTTTTTTTATTATTATTATTATTTTTTTATAATAAAAGGTTGCGTGTCGATTCAATTAAAAATCCACATTTTTAAACACATATTTTAAAATATTACTTAATTCGCTGAAGCCTGTTTGTCATGCATAATACACCGACCAATCGTCATCTGGCACAAGAAGTTCAAATATCATTGGACGGTCATTTATAAATAAATCATTTGAAAATTACATGGACAGACGAATTTACATTGAAGTCATCTGAATCTCCGTCGTTGACCTAATGGATGTTAATTGACTACAAACCAGCACCAAAAGTAGTCTTTTTTTTTTTTAAAAAAGAAGTCCCTTTTAAGCCTGCATTTATTTGATCAAAAATACAGAAAAAAACTCTACAATTTAAAATAATGGTTTTCTATTTTAATATACTTTAAAAATATAATTTATTTCTGTGATGCAAAGCACACACACACATACATCTATATATATATATATGCCCCTTTTTATATTTGAGCCCCTGCCCCTGAGGAACTCTCTGCACGTCCCTGGTTTGAATATATAGTGAGTAGACTCTGTACTATAGCCTATTTCTTTGGCGAGTTTACAAACCTTAACGGAGAGCCGAACAAACAGCTGAAGCTTTGATGAGAGGAGCCGTTACTTTCTTACATTTTTAAGTCCCTTAAATAGGATATTTGAGGCAACTTTAATTTTTACAGTGTAGGCTAGCTATGACAGTTTTAAAAAGACCAAATTCAGCCATGTCACGTGACCCCACCCATCTCTGACCCAAACACTCGGTGAGAGGTAAAAAAAAACAAAAAAACGTCTCTCTCTCTTTCTCTCCGAAACCTGCACATGTATCGCACCGAAATCAATGTTACAGATGAGGATGACATATATGATCTGGATCACGAGGCTGTTTACTTTTTTAATAATATTGAATTGCATGGTTTTGGTCTATTACAATAAACACAACACCTCTGGGTAAGTAAAACATTTGATCCTAATGATTTTATAGCTCTGGTTCCCTCGACAAAACTTTTCGTTTAACGCAAACCATACGCTCTGTTATCAAGAAAAGTTTATGATCGCCTACTTAATTGCATTTTGTCCATCAATATAATTTTCAATTTTCATAGGTTAATGAATTTTGAAGCCTAAATACAATCGGCTTGCATCAGGCTATTGTGATTGTCAAAACATTTGGTAGGCTATAGCCTATTAAACAATTGCATTAATTTTAGTGACAGCATTACAATGTTTACATGGTGCAAGGACTGGTTTGTTTTTATTATTTCTTGGATACACATTTTACAATTTCAATTAAATTATTGTGGTTTGATTCCGATCTTTATTCAATATCGATTCATTTTGATTAATGGGTCAGATGCGGTGACATTTTGGCTTCATAAGTGTTGGGGGGGAAAAGTACATGATTTTCATGGTTTTAGCATTCTACCAAAATAGTAATGTTTAACTAAGGAATACATATTGGTCAAGCTCAGGGACTCAAAAAATTATAATTATGGGTAGATTGTTCAGACACTGTCCATGAAATACATAGTTATCACACACAACATGTTAATAATGTAAATGTTAATCAATAATGAGCTTTTCTTGGATAGTATATGTCCCTTATGCCATCTTAAAAAAAATTTTTTTTCTTGAAACAAGCAAAACAATTTTTGATGAATAGTATATGACTTGATTATTTAAAAAAAGGTAGGATACTTTAGGATGGTAAATAATAACAAAAAATGTGGCTCAAAAATATATGCTGTTAGTGCTCCTCATTTCACAAAATACGACAAAAGTATGCCAAAAATGTAACATTGCTGTCAAATTATTATTTAAAAAGACTTGTCTAACAGGGTGGAACAACAGGTTCAGGTTTGGGGGAGGGACACAAACAATAGCTATGTGGTTCCTTATCACAACAATCATGGTGGCAAAACAATTCTCTTTTCAGATGACTAGAGAAATATTTACAAATTGGAGAAGACAGACATTATAAATAAGATGCACCGATTCCGATTTCCGATTTTTCACTGAGTTTGACCTGCCGATGCCGATTTTAGCCGATTCCGATTTCATTTTTTCTAACCACTTTACAGCACATCAATATATAAATAATAAAATAAATTAAATTATATTTATATTAATTATATAAATATAAATAAAAATGTATATTTATTTTCTAACTTTTCTTTAATAGAACATTTTGCATAAAACATAGAAAATTTTTTTGAACAGATAATCGCTATAAAATAGAACTATATAATTACTCCTGGTGTGGGAAATTCACACACATCTAAAGTGCAGTGTTATGGAAGAACCATTTTCTTCTTTTCACATCCAATTTTTATATATATATATATATATATTTAGCAAACTAAACTTATGTATGAAAACAGGTAATAGCAATAAAATAATATATAAATAACAAATAAAAATAAAATAAATATAGCCTTGCAGAAGTTGCAGTATTTTAGAAGTTGGTCCTTAATAAACTTGATAGTCTTGAAGTTTGTTAGGATGGGGATGTGTGCAACAATTGCATGTAAATGGTAAACAACAAAAACAACCAAGAACACACCTCTGATCTTGTCTTTCCAGTCATACTTCGACATGTTTACAAGACAGCAAAAAAAAAATGTACACGTGATTTGGGCATGTACCTGTCTGTGTAGGCTATTACATAAATTAAAGAAAGCTTATTTGTATATTCTGACTAGTTTACTCATTTTTATTTATTTATTATAAAACACCATATAGGCTACTTTTACCCAAACTGAATAATAATAAAAAGTTTAAATGGGTAAATTTTCTACAAATATTTTAGAGTCTTCTCCAGTTCTCGTTAAAACACACTAGACATGCAAATTCTGTGCATTTTGGGCACTTTTTGTGTGAAATCATATTTATTTTGTCGATCAAAAGTGTGCTTTCACTTTAATTGAGCGTGAGCAGCGCAGCAAAATGAATGGGAGTCAATGTAATGCTAACAGCAGGTGATGGTCTGCTACAATGGCGGCCCCGGCGAGGCTTCAGTTTCCGGCGGATGGATTACCCCCTTGAATTTGCCGCGCTTCTGTCTGACAAAAAACGGTGAAAAGCGGCGTTTTGTATAATATTATAATCAGCTCCTCCCTTTTCTTCACAGTTCAGCCCATCTAATGAAGTAGATGGAAAGACATGTTGTAGATTGTCGATCTGAATGGCGATCCGCCTTAATAGTCCAGGCGTTTTAAGCCAAAATGGGGGTCAGCCGTGAACAAATTGCAACAGAATCAAACTCAACTGATTTTGTATCCTCCTTATGTCCTGAGTAAGGAAAAAAAAGCCCAGAGGAATCCCATTAGGGGAAAGTTCAGAAAAAGACCCAAATATATCCTATTCATACGCCTATTCATTATTTTTCTCACATGAATAGGGTAAAATTTTTTACATTTAGATATCACCATGAAAATGACTGAGTTGATTACTTATATCAAGACAAACAAAAAATGTATTACAAGTTTTTTTTTAATTGCTTGTTAACATGGACAAACGGTTCATAATCTAATTACAGATGTGCTGATTTGCATAAATACCACAACAGATCTGTAGTAGAGCACATTTGGGAGTCTGCTCAAGCTGTCGCATCAGTCTTTTCACATTTATTGCCACACAGTACATAACACAAATGCATAACACAAATGCAATAGCATGTCACGCTCTAGGCGTCTTACAACAGTTCCCACACGAGCGATTTATAGATTATCATGACAAAATATGCTAATCAATTACTTGAAGATAGTTAACTCCACATCAGCTAAATACATTAATCAACTAGCCATTCATAAATGTCCTGTTGCATTCTACATGTTGTCACTTCTTCTTGAGTCTCACCATCATTGTCTGAACAAGGCAGAACAGTTTCTGACATTTCAGTTCGTGTCTGCAAGCTGCCAAAGACACAAGCTGTTGTAGCTCCGCCCTCTTCTTGAAAGGAGGCCGGGAGCAGCAGCTCTACTGCATTTTAAAAGACACACACAAAACAACACATTTTTGCTCACCCTCAAAAAGGGACAATTTTAAAGGGCACCTATTATGGAATTTTGAAATGTACCTTTCATGTAGTGTGTAACATAGATCTAAGTGAACAAAAACATCCTGCAAAGTTTGAAATATGAAAGTGCACCGTATATAAAGTTATTGTCTTTCAAAAGTAAGAGTCGACTCGGAGTCATTTTTATGAATCGTTAGAAGACCGAAGCTTTTTCTCTGACTAGATGACGTCAACTTGTCAAGTTATTTGAATACGATACGCCCACTTATTGCGCTCCAAGGCCAGGGGAAAATATCAGGGCGACGAGACGCTGTGTTCTGAAGTGCGACTCAAAAGCCGACTTTTTTCATCTGCCCAAAGAGGAGCATTTGAAGACTAAGTGGCTACAATTCATATATACAACTATACCACAGAAGTATAGTCCGAGCCTTGTGCTTTGCTCGCGCCATTTTGAAGACGATTGCTTTTTAAATGCAATCAAACTTGGATTCGCGAGCCGGCTGATATTGAAGGAAGGTTCAGTTCCAAGTGTATTTGCATCAGCTTCCTCCTCCGTATCACAACCTGTAAGTGTTATTAATAATTGTTGCTTTTATGTTTTATGTAGCATGCTTAATAATTATTGTGTTTGTTGAGTAAGCACCGTTTAGCTTCTAGGTCTTCAATGACAATTGTATTGAGATATGTGAAGTGTTTGTCGTTGTCTTAAAGAATATAGAAATACCTCGTAGTAACGTAACTGCATTTTTTTTTTTTGTAAAAACGTTATGTTTATGCATCGGGCTAACGCAAACAAAGACTGATTGTGCTTTTACAATATGAACTGCTCACTAACATTTAAATTCTTTATCTTATTTTTAGTTTTTTATTACAAACTACAAAGCAGTGGCCTATAATTATTATTATAACACAATTTAATTGATAAAAGCATCATTGTACTCCGTGTTAAACAATAAGTATTATCTCTGTAAACACTGCTGGGTCATCTGACCAATCGCAGATTAGCGTCGCGCAGAGGAGGGGTTTGGAAAAATGAGTCGTTGAACGAATCATTTGGGAGTCGGTGAGCAAATCAGGTAAAAATAAATGCATATTATACGACAACAAAAGTGTTTTTTGACATTGCATGCATGTAAAACTGTTGTTGGGGACTCCCTAAACAACATTAGGAACATTTTAAATGTCATAATAGGTGCCCTTTAACATGCTATAAAAAATGATCTATGGGGTATTTTGAGCTAAAACTTCACATACACACTCTGGGGACATCAGAGATTTATTTTACATCTTGTTAAAAGGGGCATTATACCACCCCTTTAACTCTGTTAGCTCTCCCCTCCTCGGATGACGAGCAGGGCGCGTACTTTGCCCGGTCCGGATGTCAGAACTTATCTGGAGCGCTCTAGCCAGTTTCGGCAATTAGAGCAACTATCTGTGTGCTTCGGAGGTTGCTCTAAAGGGATGCCAGTTACGAAGCAGAGATTATCCCGCTGGGTAGTTGATGATATAGCCCTGGCTTATGCTTCAGTGGGCTCCGAATGCCCGGTTGGAGTGAGGGGCAACTCCACTAGGGGAATGGCCTCCTCCATGGTTTGGTCCAGAGGAGTCGCCATAGGGGATATTGGTGCGGCAGCCGGCTGGTCTTTGCCATCTACCTTCACTAGGTTTTATAGCTTGGTTGTCCCTGCCCTCCAGGCATGGATTTTGTCCGCTTAGTTGTCCTGCACCCGTGGTCCTGAAAGTCTTTGCTGAGGCTCCAGCACAATCATTTATCGCTTATACGCAGTGCTATGGTATATCACTCCCCAAAGTGTTTTTTTTACGCAATGTTAGAGACTGTTTAGAAAGGGAACACTCAGGGAACTGAGATTACGTTAATAACTGGAGAGTTGCGTGAAACATTGCGTAAAACGTGATTTGGGGAAATATATACTGTGCTTTAAGCGTAGAACAGAAGCCTTTCGGTTAGTAACTGAAGATTTTCTGAGACACAAAAATGTGGCATCTCTGTACCACTCAAAACACCATGGGTTGTAGGAAAAAGGTGGATGACTTTTTTTGACAATTTGTTTGTTGGTGGTTGGTGGACTGTTATTAAAAAGTTTATATAAAAACTGCCGTATACATGCATACATACATGCATACATCTTCTTCCGCTTATCCGGGGACGGGTCACAGGGCCAGCAGTCTAAGCAGAGATGCCCAGACTTCCTTCTCCCCAGACACTTCCTCCAGCTCTTCCGGGGGGACACCGAGGCGTTCCCAGGCCAGCCGGGAGATATAATCCCTCCAGCGTGTGCTAGGTCTTCCCCGGGGTCTCCACCTGGTGGGACGTGCCCGGAACACCTTCCCGGGAAGGCATCCAGGAGACATCCGGAATAGATCCTGAGCCACCTCAGCTGGCCGCTCTCGATGTGGAGGAGCAGCGACTCTACTCTGAGCTCCTCCCGAGTGACCGAGCTCCTCACCCTATCTCTAAGGGATCGCCCAGCCACTCTGCGGAGAAAGCTCATTTCGGCCGCCTGTATCCGGGATCTTGTACTTTCGGTCATGATCCACAGCTCATGACCATAGGTGAGAGTAAGAATGTAGATTGACCGGTAAATCGAGAGCTTCGCCTTGCAGCTCAGCTCCTTCTTCACCACGACAGACCGGTACAACGACCGCATTACTGCAGAAGCTGCACCGATCCGTCTGTCAATCTCCCGTTCCATCCTTCCCTCACTCGTAAACAAGACCCCAAGATACTTGAACTCCTCCACTTGAGGCAGGAACTCTCCACCAACCTGAAGTAGGCAAGCCACCCTTTTCCGACTGAGAACCATGGCCTCGGATTTGGAGGTGCTGATTCCCATCCCAGCCGCTTCACACTCGACTGCAAACCGTCCCAGTGCATGCTGAAGGTCCTGGTCTGATGGGGCCAGCACGACAACATCATCCGCAGAAAGCAGAGACGAAATTGTGTGGTCCCCAAACCTGACACCCTCCGTCAAGAGACCAAAACAGATTTTCATTTTGTCTCGTTTACAGATTTTATTTTCAGCTTTTATTTTATTGCAAGCAGCCTAGTAAAACCTGTGCGACACTACAACTTATCCTGGAATAAGATAATACAGATTTGTCGGGAAAGATGGCTGAAATGTGCAGCTTGTCTTAAAGGGATAGTTCACCCAAAAATGAAAATTATCCCATGATTTACTTACACTCAAGCCATCATAGGTGTATATGACTTTCTTATTTCTGACGAATACAATCAGAGATATATTAAAAAATGTCTTGGCTCTTTCAAGCTTTATAATGGCAGTGAATCGGGGGTGAGATTTTGAAGCCCCAAAAAGTAAATCCATCCATCTTAAACGTTCTCCATATGGCTCTGGGGGTTAATAAAGGTCTTCTTTATAGACTAAAAAAGAGTAACTACTGATCTGACATATTGACGAACGCGGAAGCGCAATGGATAGAGAAAAACAAAACACCGGTAGCGAATTAGAAAGAAAAATGTTGAAGGGATTTCAATATAAGAGAAGAGAAGCTTGTGTTTGTTGCCCAGCCCTATTTGTTTGAACGGTAGGAGGCGTCAAAGATTACGCTGCTCCTACATCGGCGTCAGGGGTTACTCTTTTGCCATTAGTCAACTTGCGTAGGCCGTCTGCTGGAACCTTATTATTTTATTCTATAAAGTTATATATATGGATTTTTACAAAAATACATGGCTTCTCTTCAGAAGGCCTTTATTAACCCACTGGATCCGTATGGATCACTTTTATGATTGATGGATGGATGCTTCTAAAACTCAGTTACTATTCACTCCCATTATAAAGCTTGGAAGAGCAAGGATCATTTTAAATATAGCTCTGATTGTGTTCGTCTGAAAAAAGAAAGTCATATACACCTAGGATGGCTTGAGGGTGAGTAAATCATGGGACAATTTTCATTTTTGGGTGAACTATCCCTTTAAGATCTTCTAAAGTGTTGCCTTGCCTAAAGTGTAGGAAACTCAGAAGCGGAGACCAGGAGACTCGGGTGTATCTTCAGCAGGATTCTTTATTGAGAACACTAGCTGTTGGTACTGTAGCTGCAGTCATCAAGACTCACAGCGCTGTAGTCATCGAAATCTCTACTAAGGCATTGTACATTGTAGAGTTTATACTTTTCAAAGAGGGGAGGGATTACATAGAGGAGACTCTGAACAAAGCATGCAAATGAAGTAGGCGTTAGCTCGTTACCAAACTTTCCGTGGCTATAATCACATCAGCATAAGTTATTCAGAGCATTGAGGCGAATCCAATCAGCCTGACTAGATTGCTCAAACCTTAACATTATCATAGAGACAAAGGCACAGCTGTATCTTGAGCTTAATGGTCAGACACCTGAATTGCTTGACTTAATCTTCTTTGAACCTCTTCATCTATGCCTCAAATGCTACCTTCTGTCTACAAAAATGTCTATATTGGTCTATATAAAAAGTTTATATTGGAACCTAAATTAAACCTTTAATAAATTTGCAACACAACAGATCCCATGGGGCCTGTAAATTGTATAATACATTTATACACTTCTACATCTACATTTATACATTAAAATTTATATGATGACAATCTCGATTATGTTCAGGTAATTAATCGCACTGTTTTCTTAGATTAATCACACCTAATATTAAAATTTAATAAAATAAACGTCTTTACATTCACATCAGAGTCTAGAAACGTCACTTTATGAAAATGATCAGCTACCTGTAGCTACATGATCCCTTACTTATCAGTCATTTTATGAAATTAAAAAGAAGAAAAATGCTTTAATGCTCTATAAAACAACCTGAGCTGCAGAACCAAGACTTTTCCAGCTTGTCTGGTCGATTTTAATCATTGTACAAAAGGTAGACAGATACTTAGACAACTGGGGCCGTATTCACAAAGAATTTTAAGGCTAAAAGTAGCTCCTAACTGGCGAATTTTGGAGCAACTCCTAAAAATAATGGGCGTGTCACTCCTAACTTTAGGACTCCTAATTTTTTTCACTAAGAGTAATTCACGAAGCATTTTAGCCCTGAAAGTAGCACCTAAGTCTGGGACAGGTTAAAAGAAGTCGAGAGGACTCCTAACTCACTAAGACCTATTCACAAAGGATCTTAAAATCGCCGCGCGACACAGTGTGTTGGAGACACTCAATGACACGGAGTTATTACAAAGACACCGCCTTAACCGTGAGGGAATACTGATTGTTGTGGATCTTGTGAGGGATGCAATAACAGCGCCAACTAATCGCAACAACCCAATCAGTGCCGAATTGAAATGTTTGATAACACTTCGCTACCTGGCAACGGGGAAAATGCAATTGTGTAATGCCGACGATCTAGCGATATCCCAGCCATCGGTAAGCAGATCCATCCACCAAACCATCAATGCACTCTGCAGACCCCATATTATTCGACAGTTCATAAGTTTTCCTGACATTCGCCAACTCCAAAGAAACAAAGCCAGCTTTATGGATATTGCCGGTGTGCCCGGAGTGGTCGCTGCTATAGACAGATCGACACATATTAAAATAATTGCACCACGTCAGGATGAGGATATGTTTGTGAATAGAAAGAAAACCCACTCCTTCAATACTCAGATTGTGTTCGATGCAAACTTTACAATTCTCGATGTTGTATCCCAGTGCCGAATTTCCCTTTTATTATGTTTTTTTTTTTCAGCACCAACTGGGCCAGCAGCAGTGACTGATCCTGCGTCCAGTTGGGCTTTCTTTTCCTTTTTGGCGAGTTCATAATCCACCGTCATTCAACTATTACATTACTTCAATAGGAGCAACATTTCCTTGCTTTAAGTAGTCTATTTAGGCTAATAGGATGTCAATTAACCAAGCAAGTGTTAATGCAAGTGTCATTTTTCATTATTAGGCAAGTGGCAGTTTTCATTAGGGTATTAGGCTACCTTGATTTAATTTAATTTAATTCCCAACTTTTCTCTCTCTCTCTCTCTCTCTCTCTCTCTCTCTCTCTCTCTCTCTGCCTTTTTAGAATTACACTTCACTGGGGCCTGCACAAACATGTCATTATATGCATTTCGATGACATTATTATTATTATTTTGTGTAGGACACAGACATATTTAGATGTCGTAATTCCATGATTTGGTGCGTCTGTGTTATGTTTCGCATGATGGCCCTGTCATCTAACAACCAATCACCGTGATCATTGCGAGGAAGCTCGTGCATGATAATTGACGTCATCTATAGCAACGAAGACTCACTTTTAGTTTAGGAGTTGTCATTTTTCCTTACTAAGAGTAGATCTGAAAGGCGTTGTGAATAACTTTTAAGAGAACACTCCTAGCTAAAATCTTTTAGTGCGATTTAGGAGTACTCCTAGTGGTAAGATAAAATGCTTTGTGAATACGGCCCCTGATCAACTGTAAGAGGCAATTTCACTGATCAGACGAACACAGTGTGCGTTTATATTTTGATTAAATTAATATGTTCCTACCGATGTTAAATCTAAACCTATACACCCTTGACTAACTTCTGCCATTTTAAATTAAGCCCTACAAACCACCATTTTAAAAGCAGGAATATTAATTTTGTCATATTGTTATGAGTGTGTTTGTGAGATGTTTGTTGTTCTTTTTCATGAGAGATGAGACGAGAGAAGATGTTTCACAGTTGCGCTGCACAACAGTCCGTCAGGCATTTTCCATCATCACTCCAGCAAGGTTAGTCCAGTTTCATTTACATGCCTTTCCACACATTATTTCAATGTTTTCATCAATTGACAGAACATCCTACAGATAATTTCTCTCATTCTTTATGATAGCAGTCATTTGAGTACTGATATGACAAGCTTCTCTGAGAAAGTCTCTGAGTTACTGACCTGCCCATACAAGTCCAATATCACCCAAAGGGAGCTGAATAGGTGAGTGGATCTTCCTCTCTGTCTTTCTTTCATGTAAACATGCTTGATCAATGCATTTATTCACCATTCACCATCAACACACACTGACTCTGTTTCAAAAGCTACTGAGGTGCTGCCTTCCGCATATTGGCAGCTACTTCTTTGACCATTTACTGCACTTTGATATCCTTCTTGTTCTGAGTAAAAATCCCTGCTCGCAAAGAAGTACTTTTTCAAAGTTCAGGAACTTTCGGGGGTGGGACTTGGCCGCTGAAAATGCTGATTGTTTAAAATCCTTGTAAAGTCAACATTAAGTATGTGTTCTGAGTTTGTCACACCACAGAAAAATGTGTTATTAGCCACCCAGCCAAATTTGAATGATAAAAAAAGCTGCCAAGTAAATAAAATAAGCTATCAAAATCTTGAAAAAATTAGCAGTATTCTCTGCTCTCCAACGCTGGGGAGTGTCCGCTGGCTGCGCTGAAACCACGGGAAGATGAAGGCCAAGGCGGGAGATAGTCGGTTCGGCCACATTCACCAGTAACAGCAGATTATCAGTTGTCTCCGACGAAAGTTTTATAAAACTATCCTGTGTAAAAGGATCACTACAGAGGCGGGTGTTGGTAGTGAACCTCTGCTCTCCATCAAGGTGGCTCTTCCCAAAATGAATTCACCTCTTCTTGATATGGTAGTTTTTCGGAAATTTAAATAAGGACACTGATCTGTTTTGTAAGTGATCGAATCCAGGTAATTCGTATTTCCATGACGAAGGTATAGCTAGCTAGAAAACTGTAGGCTGTAGTAGTAACTAATAGTAGGCCTACTGACAGTAACTCGCGATTGAGCGGCAAACTGATGTTAATGTGCTCTATTGTTAGGAGCGGGGCTAGCGTGTCATCGACAGTAGGGGCGGGGCCAAGAGCTCAGTGGCTCCAGTGCATCATCGACAGTAGGGGCGGGGCCAAGAGCTCAGTGGCTCCAGTGCATCATCGACAGTAGGGGCGGGGCCAGGAGCTCAGTGGCTCCAGTGCATCATCGACAGTAGGGGCGGGGCCAGGAGCTCAGTGGCTCCAGTGCATCATCGACAGTAGGGGCGGGGCCAGGACCTCAGTGGCTCCAGTGCATCATCGACAGTAGGGGCGGGGCTAGGAGCTCAGTGGCTCCAGTGCATCATTGACTGTAGGGGCGGGGCCAGGAGCTCAGTGGCTCCAGTGCATCATCGACTGTAGGGGCGGGGCCAGGAGCTCAGTGGCTCCTGTGCATCATCGACAGTAGGGGCGGGGCCAGGAGCTCAGTTGCTCCAGTGCATCATCGACAGTAGGGGCGGCTGTTATGTCCGACTGGGAATCGTACCCGGGTCTCCTGAGTAGCAGGCGGGAACACTACCTCGGTGCCACAAGGTGGTGTGTTTTGACTCAAAATGCAGAGACTGAGACAGTAATTCAGTTCAAGGGCTTTACTTGAAAAGCAGGGCAACAAGATCCAGGAAGGAGCAGGCAAAAAACAAAAGTCACAATCCAGGCAAAAAGTCAAAGTCCACAATATTAGTCAGAATCAGTGAATAATCCAGAAGCAGAAGGCAAACTCGTAATCCAAGAAACAGGCAGGTACAGGTTGGTAACAAGCATCAATAATAGGGAAAAAATACTCTAAGAAAATCACAAACAGGTTTAGTCAACAGGACTGCACCAGTGTCAACTCAAGACTGAGCAAAGAACTCAATACGGCAGGGGTATTAAATAGGCACTTTAACAAGGTTCAGGTGAAAATAATAAATCAATAATGAGAACATGTGACGGGCATGAAACAAAAAGAAACACTGAGGACCTCACATGGCCAAAAAACTAACAACAGTCACATAATTCATGACAGCAGGGCCAGGAGCTCAGTGGCTCCAGTGCGTCATCGAGCCTATGCGGCTTATGCGTGATCTCAATCGGAAAGGTTTACAGATTCATTATGCAACAGGAAGCTCACACTACAGCTTGACTGTCATGAATGCACTCATTTGCTCAATCAAGTATTACTGAATCATTGAAGTATTACTGTATATGTATTTAATATTTTTTTTTCTCTCTTCCTCTCTACATAAAGAGCATTGTTGCATTTTTGTTGTAATGCCTCAGGCCATTTATACCTGACGAAGCAAAACACAGCTGTGCATCAAATAATTCCCTATGAGTCTGACAGATATCCCAAATACACAATGAATGAAGCACTTCACAACATGCTACCTGAGGTATGTGTCATATACAGCCAAAATAATCCTTCCTAAAATATGAACTCTTAGCAGTACATTTATACTGTGTGGAAAAAAAAACGTGTTGTTCCAAAATGTTTATATCTGTTCCAATATCAAAATTAATTATTAATATATTAATCATAATATTATAATTTTTTTTGGTATAGTGCTTCTCACAAAGAATAAAATATTGTCATAAAGGTGATAGTAAAAGGATAAACACTTGGTTATATATGTATATATGTGTTTATGTTTTCGTCACAAAACTGTATGCAGATGTTTTTAATCTATTATAATGTAAAAATTGTTAATCACAATAATGCCCAAGACTGCATGTTGTAAAATATTTAGGCCCCCAAGCAACCCAGTTTTAAAACCCATGATCCACTGCAATTAAATTAAATTCATTTAATGTGTGACTCAATATTTATCAGGCCACAGTGATAGAAAATATATATAATGGGCCCTATCATACACCTGGCGCCAGGCGCGACAGAAGTGTTTTTTGCTAGTTTCAGTCCGACGCAGCTTTCATTTTCACGTCCTGCGCCACGTTAAATAGCAAATGCATTTGCGCCCATATGTGCGCCTGTGAAAATGAGGTGTGTTCAGGCGCATTGTTGGCGCGTTGCTATTTTTAGGCGAACTGAAAAAGACTGCGCCATTGAGCGGCTGAGCGCAGTTTTATTTTTTGCTATTTGAAGAGCGCGTTAGTAATATGCGGCTATAGGCGGGTCCACGACACGAGTACATTCTGCTTATTACACACACACACTCTGTCTATTACTCACTCTGCCTATTACACACACAGGGAGCACAGCAGCACACAAACTAGCCAAATATTAAAAATAAAAGGATTACAATGTAAAATATTATTGTGTACATATGATGGTGGAATCCGGCTTGTCCCGTAGATGGTCTGCTTGCGCTTTAACCTCACACACACACACACACACAAACACACACACACAGCTTTAACCTCGCGCACGAGCAGATCCGTTTGCGCTCTGGAGAAAGCGTTCAGTTTTTCCGCTTGCAGATTCCTTCATGTAAATAGCGAATCCGCCATGGCGCGAGCACAACTGGCTTTTAAAGGGAATGGGAGATGAGACTATGTTTGGTTTATTGCACATTACGCCCAAAACACACCCAGAAAATAGAGACAATCGTTTTAGACCGGCGCAAACGCTCCCTGGTGCTATTTTGCAGTTTGAGAAAACAATTCCGCCACTGACCAGGAAAAACCTCGTCTAAAGACAGTGGCGCTTGTTATTTATGGTATTTTAAGGGCGCATGCTTGGCCATTATGTAGCATGCGAACAACGCGCCTACACTTTGATTCTCTCATCTACACAGACGCAGCAGTTTTCATTTTTGCAAATCATACATTATAACAAGGAAAAATATTACCACACGAGGCAAATCATTGTTGGGTCCGTGAAGATGTGAAAAAAATAGGCATAAATCTAGCTTACACATTTACCCAAATTATTATACGCCTGTTTAACCGAAGATAATTTGTGTGGGTTTCTCCCATCATCCCCGTACATTGTCACTTCTCTGTGTTTTACGGCCCTGACGAGAACGTCGGTCTCCTCGGCTGTGAATCACTCCTGGCGTGCGTCTGCAAATTCGTCGTTATTATAGCGATCCGCCATGGAACAAGCACGCCGGCTCTTAAAGGGAATGTGAGTGGACGCTCTAATTGGTTTATTTCACGTTACGCCCAAACCACACCTATGAATAATGAAGCTACTTCAGACCAACACATTTTAGATTTGCGTCGGGCGCAAGAGTAATTTATCCCGCCGGTATAATAGCAACAGCGCCCGGGATCCGCCCACAAAGTTACTTGCGTTTCGCTTTTAATACTTGCGTTGCAGAGCGTTGAAATAGGGCCCTAAGAGTTTCTTCAAAAAGCCTAAATTAATCTCTGAGTTTCAGTCTCTGAATTTCTTCAAAAAGGCCGTTTTTGGCAGCAGATTTCGCTTACGGCCATACCACTTTGAGTACGCCCGATCTCGCCTAATCTCGGAAGCTAAGCAAGGTCGGGCCTGGTTAGTACTTGGATGGGAGACCGCCTGGGAATACCAGGAGCTGTAAGCTTTTTTGGTTCAAACTAGCAAAAGTGGATTCGGACACGCCCTTAGTGCACTTGCGCTGTGCGCTTTAGACCATGCGTTTAAATCATTAAAATAGGGCCCGATGTGTTTAACGGACTCATTATTTGGTCTGAAGGCCTTTCCCTGGAGCGAGCGCCGTCTGGGCCGATGTGCTGTGGTGGGCAGTGGAGGGATCCTGAAGAACAGCAATTGTGGAAGAGAGATCGACAGCGCGGACTATGTCATCAGGTACAACCCAACTGTTGCACTCTCCACAGAAAGCGTATAAAAGTGATTAACTCGACTACATTTCTGCGGATGTTAGCCCAGCTTGGTTTCTGAATGACAGCAAAGGTCAATTCAACAACCCCCACATTTTAGAGGAGGAATGTTTGGTAAAGCTGGGTGTAGCAATGATGAATTACTCGTCTCTTTCAGGCATTAGCCTTTTGTTGAAAGACCGTAGAAAAAGCAATCTCTCTGGAATTTGAGCAATCTTAACCAATGATCTTTTCCGTTTGTGGCAGGTTTAACATGGCACCCGTTAATGACAGTGATGTTGGGCTAAAGACTGATTTACTCACAGTCAATCCCAGTCAGATCCGGAGAGGGTGAGAAACCATTTACAAAACAATATACACAATGTAAACATTTTATAGTTATTTAATTGTATTATTATGTTCTTGCTAGTGAATCTAAAACTTAGTGAGCTGCTTACGTTATCAATGGTGTACGCCAGGGGTCAGCAACCTTATGGCACGCGGACGGGTCACTGCTGAAGCGAATGGTTTTGAGGTTAAAATCTCACACTGTGGTGAAAATCAAGTTTTTAATGTTGTTTACTCTTGTTTGTTTTGTCTTGTTGTTTCACTCTTCCACTTCTTCTTCTTGTTCAAACATATATGGGTGAATTAAACCAGTATTTCCAGTTGCCATTGTTGTGCAGTGCTGTTTACTAAAGTAACGTTGGCAGAGTGGATCAGACAGTCTGAGCTGCTGTGAGTGAGTGAGTGGAGGCGGGGCTAATTTGCATATTCATGAATCCACATATGCTAAATGAAGCAAGGGTGTAGAGTTAAATTCAAGATATTTTAAGCTAATGAAGAAATTACAAAGAAAAAAACTTTAAATATAATTTTGGTGATCAAAGATGAGTTTTAATGGATAGAATAATTGAGGGATGTTTATTTAAATTAAACACATACACCTCTTCAGCTATAGTCAGATGCCAGTGATTATCCCTCCAAACATTGGGTGCCGACCCCTCTTATATGCTTTTGTTGAAGCCATCAGCCACATTATTTCAGTTTGTTTTTTAGATAATAGTGTTCAACAGCCACAAGTCCTGGTTGAAAAACGACATTATGATTCTGCAAAGAAATCTCCACCATTCAGAGAATCAAGACAAGCAAAGCAAACCACAACAGATCTGAACGGCCGCCCACTTCCATAAAACACTGCGAATGCATTTCCACTCAATTTCAAATGACATATTTGTATGCATATTTTGCAGTGAAACTTAAAATATATTGATTTTACATATATAATCAACATTTTAAAATCAATTATTTTATATTTCTCTATCGGTCTTAATTCAGTTGCCATTGGCAATGTTTCATGTTTCGCATTGTAGTTATTTTTCTCATTAAAGCCATGAAGTACACAATCTTTTACTTTTTTTTTTTTTACTTTTTTTACTTTTTTTTTTTTTTGCTTCAAATCAAAGTTTTGTAATGTTGTAATTTAACCTGTAGCTGGTTGATTTGATTTATAGCTTACAACTCTTAAATGTTTGTTATTGTTGCCTATATATATGCTTGATTTTCACACACACACACACACACACACACACACACACACACACACACACACACACACACACACACATTCTTGTTCATCTATCTTTATGAGGACATTCATTGACACAATGCAATCTCTAGCAGTTTACTAACCTTACCCATCACAACTAAGTGCCTAACCCGAACCCTTACCCTACACCTACCCTTAACCTAATTATAACCTTATCCCTAAAACCAGGTTTTGACCCTCAAACCGGCCTTTAAAGGGGTCTCAGAAAGTGAGGACCGGCCAAAATGTCCTCACTTTACTCTCTTTGTCCTCACTCCAATGGTCTAAAACTCAAACTGGTCCTCACAAAGATAGTTGTACAAGTACACACACACACACACAGTGTACAGCTTTTTTTTTTTAATGAAATGAATGTTTTGAGCACGTTCATATAATTTGCATGTCATTTATATTCATTACTTTTAAAACTATTAGGTATACTGTTCGACTCATATATTTTAAATAATAAAATACATGGTTAAAATTATTTTTGACTGGCAATTTAAGTAAAAATAAACAGAAACAATCTTTCCACCATAAACCGTCATTTACCACTACACAGTTTTTAAGGGGGAAAAAATAAGAATAACCAATGAAGTAGATCTAAATGTATTTTAAATCAAGTATTAATAGTTCATTACTTACAATATATGTGTGAGTGACTTTAAAAATGAAACATAGACCTGAGCAAAAATGAAATGCTGTAGGCAAAAATCCCAACTCGTGGCATTTAGCAACTTCAAATAAAAATGTATGAAGTATTAGGTTTATTTTGTTACATGATTAGGTAGCCACTGATGTTGTTGACTGATACGTAATCTTATATAATCAGTTTTACAATATTATATTGAAATAAAATCCATAAATTGAAAAGGGTTGGAAATTACATCTTTGAAAGCGCTCTTCAGAAAAACTGTTAAAAATAATATTCCATGGAATTCTAAAACTGCCCAGTTATATTGTGTTAGAAGACAAATTAATGAAGCTAGGAAGATTGTTTAAGTGTGTTTTAAGAGAGTGAATTTTCCATAAGCTCACAGTGCCAAAAGTGCTGCTAGTTGGAGAATCACCCATAATGTGTAGAGGTTTCCAAATCACGGTTATGCGTTTCCTTTCAGTTACAATAGACAGCTCACTAGGTTTTGGGGAACTATTTTTTTTTTTTTTGTGTGTGTGTGTATAAGAATGTCTATAAAGCCCATCGACAGCATGTTAATATGTTGGTGGTTTGTGTGTTTTTCTGCAGCTACAGAAATGTTCAAAAGCAAGCAGGTCCATTAATGCAGCGCCTGAGTGTCTACGGTAACGCATCTCTGATCATGCCTGCTTTTGCGAGCCCGTTTAACACTCCGGTGTCAGTCAGCACTCTGAAAGCGCTCTGGCCTCCGAAGCCTGAGATGCAGGTGGTCTTCTTTAGCTCCAGCTACCTCAAGAACTTGGAGCGTGTATGGAAAGCGCGTGGCCTGAGTGCGAGACGCCTCTCCACAGGTTTTATGCTAATCAATGTTGCACTAGAGCTGTGTGATCATGTGCACGTTTATGGATTCTGGCCGTTTGACGTCAATCTGGAAAAGCAGATTGTTCCACATCACTATTTTGACAACATAGGACCCAAACCTGGTGTTCACGCCATGCCAAAGGAATTTCTCCGCTTGCTGCAGCTCCACAGCCAGGGGGCGCTAACACTGCACCTGCAGCCCTGCTCATGATTTGCATATTGACTGTGCTTTATTGTCTCTCATGGTTTAATTAAACAAATTTTTTCTAAAACATTTACAAGGGGTAAATGAGCTGTATAGACACTTTATTGGCTTGATGTGTACTTGACCTGTTGTGGATGATTTTAAACAAGAATGTGTTAACCTTTGTTGTTCAATGATTTTGCTAGTTACTTTTTGAATTAAAAAAGTATTATCCACCTCTGTGTCAGTACTTTCACACATATCAAGAAACCAATGTCCCTCTCAATAACTAATAATGCATCTAATATAGGATATCTGCCATTCTTCTTTCTGCCCTGCCAGCAACTATTATAAACTGTCAATCTATGTAGAAAAACCTTTGGAAGTCAGTTCATGTTTTGACAGCAAAGGTGTCGATCCAGTTCAATGTTGTAGTGTCATCTGTAATCCTCTGTAAATCAAGCCAAACATTTGCCATCTTCTACATCCAGGAGTGACACAGGAACTGCAGAGAGCTTCTTGATCACCTCAGAAAGAGAAATGGACCATCAACTACAGTTTACATCCTCTGCTCCGCTCTTTGAGGCTGTGTGTGGACGTGTCAAAGTCTTTGTGCTGAAGAGTGTAAACTTGTATTATTACAGCAGGGGAAAATAACTAGAAATAGACAAGTCCGAAGAAATTAAACACAGAACTTAAATTAAACAGGTCTCGCATCTGTCAATCATGTCTTATTAATCAGATTAAAAAAATTATGTGTTCTTCACTTTTCTTCATTTTTTTTAAGTGATTACATCCTGCCCAAATATTTTATCATTGAAAGCAATGAGAACAAACATATGAATGAATGTGCGAAAAGGGTTCAAATATATACATAAACATCAAAGAAATGCAAAATCACAGACTACACATACACACACATTCACTTATGTGGAAAAAGTAATTATATTACTTTGATATGCCCTTACAACAGTCACTTTACATTTAGTGCTCATAAAAAAACATCACATGTGCATATTTAAGCAAAAAATATTTTATTCAGAATTAGTGTGTGATAGTGAGAACTTTTTGTCTGATCTCATGGTAGGCTAGGCAGGGGCGGATCTAGGGGGTGGCCCTTTGCCTAAGCTTGGCCACCCCTCTCACAACTGTTGTTTTTGTCTCTTTTTTTATTGTCAAGAATTACGTTTTTTAAACGCAGAACCGTCTCTTTGAGACCACAAAAAACAAAAACGTGAGACGCGCACTCCAACTGCACCTCAGCGCCAGCGCAAGTCAAGCGATTGCGGAAATGTGCAGGAGCCGAACGAGCTTCAGCAGAACAACAGACAGTGACAGGTTTCTTGTATACAAACAATACCGGATGCGCGCGCATCCAAGAGGCAAGACCGCTATATGTTATGCCGAGTTCTGTAAAAGAACATTGTAATTAACGTAGATTTCGCATTGTTTGTAAATTCTTGTTGACTCAATAATAAACTGCAATTTCAGAGTTGAATCTGTTTGCTTGTGTTTCATTTGCATATTATATAACATTAGGCTATGTAAAAAGTTAGTTGACTAGTATGAAATTGTCCAACTAAGTTTGCGAATCATAAAAACCTGACATACCCTATGCATTTAGGTTAGTTTACAGCACAACAGCTCCGCGTCATCTCTGCTTCTAATAGATATAGCCGTAAAGACTGTTGCTTTCTGCCTCTTAGATGCGCGCGCATCTACGTGATGACGTTGCACAGAAACCCGTGTATACGCATAGTAAATATAGAGTCAATGTTTCTCAACTGGTGGGTTGCACGACCGTCGCTAGTGTGCAGTCAAAGAAACAACAAGCACGCGTTGTCCTACATCAGTTGGCTATCTTCGGTAAGATGAGATGTTGTCAGGCCAAATGTCAGTAAAACTAACTTTGTCCTGTCAGCCGCTGCATGTACTGTGCTCGCGGTGCGCAAATGCGGCGTGTCTTGACGTCAATTGACTCGTGAAATAATCAAAAAGGCGATTAAAGCTGTGTCAAAACTGCATGCATGCATCATGTATTTGTTATGTGTCACATCTGTCTGTAATAATAATAATCTGCTATGTGAGATCACAATATAAGGCACAAACTGATGTCATTTTTAAATGTAGCCTACAAATAAAAGTGAGCACTGTGAATTTGTACTAGCTGGTGTTAATTTGTAAAGAGGACAAACATTTATAATTTTTAAACCCATAAAATAACTAATTTTACATTCTGGCATTTATGTGCTGTTGACTTCCGCCTTGTTCACATTCTTGCATATGGGGATTCAAAAGAGACATTTTTTTTTTCCTTTTTAATTTAGGTAGCCTATGATAGAACTGTTGCAATTATTTATTTTCACAACTAATATAGAAAAGTTAAACATGCAGTGTTAACTTTTTCAGTTGCAACTTTTTTTTTTGACAAACTCAGAATTGGTTGAAGAGTTCAATGATTATATAAAGTTCACTGAAGGTTGATTAATCTTTGAGCTACAGTAGTTATCTGCAGCTGCATGTCTTATTCGTGAAGGTGCCGCAATGTAGAACAAGCTATTGGGGGTTTTGAGAACCAGAAGCAAGCTAACTGAGCAAGTTGAACTTTAGGTATAGTGTGTGCCCCTGGAGGTGGTGAATAATAATAATAAAAAAGATAAAAATTCACTCAGTATTCCATGATTCCTAATTCACTACTATCTCAATTACAATTAAGTATAAATTAACGATTCAGTTGTGTAGGCACTAAAACAGTCCAATACTTATAGTCAAACTTATAAAAATGTCTGTGCCACCCCAGACTGGTTGCTGGCCACCCCCATGAAAAAATCCTGGCTCCGCCACTGAGGCTAGGCATATACACACACAACTAAACTAAGCAAATATTATATAGCCTACAGAACGTAAATGTGAGTGAACACTTTTCAAAGAACGTAAAGAAAAGTGAAGAAAAAGAGCGAGAAGAAAAGAGAAGGGCAAGATTACAATCAGTTCACCACAACCTATGAGAAACAACAGAGAATCCGGGTCACCTTAAAGGGGCACAATCATAGACATCATGGGCACAATTATGAGGCCCCGGACTGGACAAAAGCGAGGCGAACTGCGCGATCGAGAGACAGACAGTGCGCGCGAGAGAGACCGAGTGTGTGAGCGCGCGAGAGAGAGACCGAGTGTGTGAGCGCGCGAGAGAGACCGAGGGTGTGCGGACTCCGGACCGAGCATTAGTATTGGTAGCCTACATACATAGTAATATAAACGCGTCTAACGGCTGCGAACAGGTAGGTCTACTTGCATTGACTTTGGTTGCTGAACAAGTCCAGATGCAGGATATTCTTGATGCGTTCGTTTGGGTTCTTGTGGTGGTCCACGTTGAATCCAAAGAAGTTAACTTGATGAAGTTGCCGGAAGAATGTTGTCTCGACGATATCGAGCCAAGATCTGAACTGATCAGACACTTTTAAAGGTGACCCATCCAAGATGACCTTGAGAAAATCTTTGTTCCATCGTATCTCCATTTAGCATGTTCATGGTGACATGGAGAATGTGTGCATATCATGATGCAATTTATCATAACATATTGTACACCATTGATTATAAAATCAAAAGAGGATTATTTTGATACCACGAAAGAGGGGATTTAAAGACGAGTGCATCATCTTTTGGATACAATATTATATTGTATGTTGTATAGGCTACATATTGTACAATATTATTTTGGCCTATGAAGAGAACTGGTTTGAGGGCCGATGACAACAGGGGAGAATCATTGTGGGCAAGAAGCTTATGGAAAACACTTGAACACAGTGTGTACGGAGAGCATTTTGAAATGAAAGTGCCATTTTCACAAATGTCTTGACCCTTTCCTCTTGTTGGGGGGCTGTAACACATTGCGACACAACCTGAGCTTCACTGCTTACCCCTGGAGCACGATAGCTACGGTCTCGGTTGGACTGACCCTCCTGCACCCACCTTATAGCTTCTTTCCGTACGGCTAGAAGAGTCAACCCACTATCTGCTCGTACCAATCTCTTCAGTTCTCTACGTAACATGGGGTCAGAGACATTTTCACAGAACTGGTCTCGCAAAACAATATCAGGGTTTCTGATGGCACCTTCATTTGACTGTTTTACTTTATCCAACATTTCCATTAAAGCATGAGAGAACTCAAACAAACTTTCATTATCCTTTTGCTTTCTATTAAAGAAACGCTGTTGCCAGTAAACATACGATTTAGCACACCCATATACTTCCCTTAAAGGTGAACTAAGTAACTTTTTTACCTTATCTGATCAACTTCGGAGTCACTGGAATGGTTATATTACTTATTTTGGGTTGAATGGTGGTGGTTTCGCACCCCCCTGGTGCCCGTGAGCGGAAAAACAGCGTTTGCAACTTTGGGCCGGCGGCCCGCCGGCCTCTTCGTCTGGAAGTATCGTGTGATCCCAAGTCTCGCGAGGTAAAGAATTGCTTTACTGCAAAAAGAAATCTGCTATAATGCTGTCATTATTGCACTCCCTCACGCTGTTGGAACCCGAATGAAGACGACGTTGCAAAGAGTTTCCCATCTGCTTTGATGTCGTTGATCTACTAAGCCTCTAGTGTCTGAGAATAGCCAGCGAGTTTTTAACAGTTGTTGTCAAATATCTATACCGAAGCTGCGGGGGGAGCTCTAGAGAGAAACCTCCGAGCAAAACGCGAGGATACAACAAAGAAATCCCGATCTTACTGAGTGCTGCTTTAAGACTTCAATAATCGACTCAGGGTTTTCACGTGTGACTGCAGGACGGTACTTAACCTCATTTCGGGCTTCGCCCTCTAAATGATCAAACAAAAACAATGCCTTGTCAAAATTAGACATGTGCGTTGCCCGAATACAACTTTTCGCTTCCTCAATCCATTCTTCGACCGACAAAGACCCTGCAGTTGCAGAGCCAGAAAACTTCGGGCACCGCCGCTCTCGGGGTATAAAGAGCGCTTGCTCCCGTCGAATCGGCTGGGTACTAGTAGCACTGCTACTAGCATTGCCCGCTGTCCCGCCCCCCGAAAGTCTCTCATTTTCAGCCTGGAGCTGCACCAAACGTTGTCGTAGCTGCTGCAACTCCCCTGCGGACTCCTCTCCGTCACTCATATTGTTGCCAGCTGCTGTTCTCTATACACGCCTGCGTACTCACACACACACACACACACACAGGTGCTGCTTAAATAGAC
This sequence comes from Phoxinus dragarum, assembly GCA_033366665.1. Taxonomy (NCBI): domain Eukaryota; kingdom Metazoa; phylum Chordata; class Actinopteri; order Cypriniformes; family Leuciscidae; genus Phoxinus; species Phoxinus dragarum. The sequence continues at coordinate 30,756 of JARPMJ010003872.1, forward strand.
TAACCTAGCGACACAAATGCTACCCTGCCGACTACGCCAAAATGTAGCCCCCCCGTAGGGCTATGGCAGTGCTAACTACGCCACCCCTTGCATAAGACCGTTACGAGCAAGGGGACTCTGTACAAAAGAAAACACACACAGGCTTGGCTTAGCAAAGTAAAAATATATCTTTATTTTTTCTTTTTGTTAAAATTGAGTCGCTATGATTGTCAATAAATAACACATAAACAATTTGACATGGGGATAAGTCATAGGAGGGTGGGCCACCAGATTACCAGCTAGACCGGGCCTAGGTTAACGCCACACGTGAGCTAAAGCACACCACTTTTATGGTAGAACAAACACTACAGACTCAGTCCACATAACCACGGCAATCATGCTCTTTGATGCACACATCACAGCACTACACTGCACAACTCAGTCCAAATGGGTGAAATACTAAGGGAACCAGGCTAGAACCCGATCAGCTAGTCTATTCGCTGGGCCCGACACACTCCAAGACTATTATTCGGGAAGAGGGAGAAACAAACAACAAAACAAAAAAAAAAGAAACCGCTAGCCGGTGGTCACAATTGGTTTACTAACACAAATCTCTTACACCCCACTGGTTAGCGGGAAAAGAAAGAAAAAGAAACAAACCAAAAACATGTCTAAGAAAATACATACACATTTAAACACTTTTAAACATTCAAGAGAACAGCAGCCGACAATCGGATTGCTGCAGCCTCTGTCTGCAGTCTAGCGATTGGGTGAGTAGACAGTGTTTCGCCGCTTCACAATCTCACGGAACGCTTCTCTGTGTTCATCAGTTTAGGCACTCCAAACATGTTGTTTCGGAAGCGTGCACACATACAATCAGTAGCGCCATTGGCAAACACTCTGCAACACCTTAACTACAAACAGCACCCCGGAACACTGCTGCACTCCAACGCGTTAGCAGCTAGCTACAGTGTTTCGCTACCGGCATGAGGACCCCAGGTGCCTATATACCTGCCTGCTCTCAATTTCCAACCACTCCCACCCACATTAGCTAACGAGAAGGAGTGAAAAGCGATCAGAAGCGGTGACGGAGGGAAATGAGAGAGAGCAACATCGAATGCCTCAAACCCACAGGCTACATCTCATTAAGAAGTTCTCTAACCCTCCTAATTTCCTTCCATATTTATTCTCCCTGATTGCTCTGCCTTGTGCCGGATTGTTGTGGTTGTTTCTCATTGTGGATCTATCCATCGTTGCCCTGTTGTGCAGTGTGTTCTGCCACTAGGTGTCCCCACAGGGTATTTTATGTCATCTATTTTTTATTTTATTTTTATAGTCTATACTTTTTTTTGCTCTGGTTTGGTTCATGGCGAAGAGTAGAGTAACTTTTTTTTTACAAAGTACTTGTATTGAATCATTTTCATTTTAAAAATAATTAAAAAATTAAGCTGAAAAACCAAGGCTACTGAAAAAGTGGACGGTCACTGTTGCACTCTGGGAAATATCAAAACAAGGAGAGACACATTGAAGGACAAAAACAGTGGAGATCTCTTTGATGTGAACACTGGGCAACTTGCAAGATCAAACAGCATATCTTTAATTCTAGATTTCTGCAGAGGACCCTGTGTGATCCAGCTCTGTATTTCTAGACAAAACACATTCACCCACTTAAATTTCATAATAAAGTTGCAGTAATTAATATATTAACCATGAATGCTGACCACAAAGACTTCTTTAATACTACAAAGAGCAATATGAAGATCACAGACATCCATTTATCCTTAAGCCAAATATACATGATTGTTTTTATTGTAAGTTGATGAAAAGAATATCTGTCAATAAAAGTGCAATACATTTGATCAATTAAGTGATTGAAGTATTCAATTTGTTGCATCATTAATTTGTTTTTTAATTAACATATTTTCATACTTCATACCTTTATAGAGTGTCTGATTTAATTAATCTTACATAGGAGTTAATTACTTTTTCCATTTGTTTGTATATTAGTTTATTTTTTCTTGTTTTACCTTCTGAGATTTTGTAAAGTCGTGATGTTCTCATGTTCATTACAACTTTAAAGCCAGAGTATTTTTCTTCATGCCTTAAAATAGTTTGAATGTAACTCCACACCCTCATTTAGTATACGGTTCTATGATAGAACCGCATATACTAAATTAGGTATGAATATGCAAATGAGCCCCGCCTCCACTCACTCACTAACTCAGAGATCCACTGGTTGTCGATCACACGTTGATCTGATTGGTTACAAGGTAGTGTGTGACGTCAGAAACACCAGCGATTTCACACCGTGTGTTTGAGACTGTCTTTGGTTCACTGCAGTTTCAAGCAGAAAATACTCAGCAATGCTGTCCACTTATGAATTTACACATGGCTTGTCTTAAAGTATTAAAAAAATATTAAAAACACCACATAGACATATAAACAAACATTATAAGCTAAATTTTTACAACAGGGGGACTTTAATAAAATAATTTTAAAATAGTTACTTTTGAATTTGAGTATTAGATATATGAATTATGTAACATAATATAACATCAATGTGTTATTTATATGTATAATTTACTTTTAAAAGGTCCACACACTCACTCTAACAAAGTCAAACATGATAATAAAGCCCAGGCACTGGTTGTTCTCACTCACATATTCATGTTGTGTTTTCTGCATGGCAACACAGCTTCACATTCCATGACGGAACACCTGTGCATTCTATGATGTCATGAACAGTGCCTGTACATTTGCACAGTTGGTTTCATTTGATTACAGTTGTTTTTCAGCTAGTATACTTGGAGTCCTGACGAACAGTCTTGTCTCTTTATAACAATGAACATATTATGGGAATAATACTGTGCAAAGTAATGCCATTGTGCTGCTCGGTAAGTACCTGACCTAAATCACCAAGTATTCTTAACTAATCAATTCATCTTCAGAACTGATTGAATCTCGCAAAGAAATACCAATGTCATATTTCACCTTTTAAAAAAGAAAATGTATATTTACCTATTTTTAGGACCATTCAGTTATTTTAGATGGATTTTACTCTCATTATTAATAGTCATGTACACATAGTTTGCAATTTAAATGTTATCATTAGTGTAATGTCAAGAAAATCTTATCATCTAAATATCATTTTATCATAGGAAAATCTATGAAAAATGTAATACCTTGATTTATTTACTTATTTATTTATTTGGGGGGGGGGGGGGGGGTGAAATATGACCCTTTTTTAGGGTGAAATATGTCTTGCATTGTTATTGTACATTTTGTGAGTTTCATATTTTTGCTTTGAATCACATCCTGTACTAGACTTTCATTTCTTTACAGACTAATATTGGTGATTCAGATGCAGCACCCAAGCCAAATCCTGTATTTGGTGTCTCCCTTCAAAGCCTGCGGGACGAGGGACAGATGCGGCAGGGCGTTCCTGTGGTGCTCGTGCAGATGCTGGAGTTTCTGGAGCAATATGGTAAGAGGTGTGAGTGTTTTCCAAAAAGTGCTCATCGTTTCCTTCTTTAAAGGATAATTCCGGTATTTAACACCTTGAGTCTATATTGTAGTTTGTTTTGGATGAACAAGAGTGGTGGACAACATTTTTTTGACAATGGTTCCTCTCTCGAGTTTTTGACTATAAAAGAATTGGCCATGGACCCATTTAACATTGGAGTCAATGGGCATGTCCGAAAATGTCATTAAAACAGCCAATAATGTTCGTTTACAAAACTGTTAAACTCACCGAGTGGTTAGTGGTGTTAGTTGATGTTCCAGAAACAAAAAGTGTTGCGAAATACAGTTTCTGTCGTGTTTTATTCGTCATTTTGTAAAATCCCATTGAATTCTGTTGAAGGACTGAGTGCTCGTTAATATAAATGCGCTACCGGAAACGGAAAGGGGGCTGTTTACATTTGCTCGATGTAGTCTTTTTGCTCGCTTCCGTTTCTCATAAGGCTAGCGAGCAGAGCAACTGTGCTCCGGGAGAGTAAGCCAAATAAACAAACAAAACCTTCATTAATTGTTACTTGTAATATGGATTATGAAAAGTGGATAGTGTCCCGCGAGACATAAACATCGGTTATCGCCATCAAGTGGTCGGGAGTGTGCTAACGCTTCAGATTCAAATATTGAGCGGAAGTTACACGGTTGTGAAGTGTCTGAAAAAATAGTTCCACTATAGCAAAATAAACGGATTGGAATCATACATTGCGACGATATATTGTTTATAATCGGTGAGTTTAACAGTTTTGTAAACGAACATTATTGGCTGTTTTAATGACATTTTCGGACATGCCCATTGACTCCAATGTTAAATGGGTCCATGCCAATTCTATATAGTCAAAAACTCGAGAGAGGAACCATTGTCAAAAAAATGTTGTCCACCACTCTTGTTCATCCAAAACAAACTACAATATAGACTCAAGGTGTTAAATACCGGAATTATCCTTTAAATGAATACATAAGCTAACTGCATGCTTTGCATTTCTTAGAACTGTACATTTCTGAAATATGACTTGGACACAGTCACCTATGATAACAGATCACTCTAAATTGTAATGTGGACACGTGGATTTTCAGTAAAGCTGAAATGAAAAAGCGCAATACAAATAAATGTGAAATGAAATGGGATTTGTTTTTGAAGGTCTCCATCAGCGTGAATTGTTCCGTGCCAGCGGATCCGAGGCGCGGCGCGTTGCGTTGAGGGAGAGTCTGGATCGTGGTGAAGATCGGCTTTTCGCAGCGATGATGTCCACGCCGTGGCCTCTCTGCTGATTCTCTTCCTGAGAGAACTGCCCCAGGGACTCATCCCAGTCAGGGACGCCAGGCAGCTCTTGAGAGTCTATACAAGTGCGTTCACATTGAGAACATTCGTATTTCCTCACCAAGGTTTCTGCAAGTTGGACCAACTCTGTTTTGATTCTCTGTCGACCCTGCAGAGACCAAAGGGATGGCTTTGAACCTCAAGCGTGCGAAGAAAGTCCTGTACAGTTTACGCACCTGAAACCTTCAACATCCTGTCCCTGCTCTTCCACTTCCTGTCCCGGGTCGCTGCCCAGTGTCATGTCAACCACATGTCATCGAAGGACTTGTCCAACGTTTTTGGACCCTGCATCTTTCAGTGAGTGTTATATATTACTGCTTATCAACTAAATGAGGATTTTTTCTTTTTTGAAAACCCACCATGAACATGTTTTTTTTTTTCCGGTAACAATTCACAATAAGGTCTCGTTAGTTAACATTAGTGAATGTATTAACTTACAATAGACAATATATTAGTTATAGTATATATTAATCTTTTTTAATGCTGGTGTTACGGAACACAGACTGATTCGGATGGCGAGAAAACACAACCGGGTTATTAAACAGTTTGGGCCCGATTTTAACGATCTGAAACGCAAGTATTAAACGCGAAACGCAAGTATTAACCGCGTTTCAGTAGAGAACTGCCGGCAAGTAACTTTGTGGGCGGATCTCGGGCGCTGTTGCTATTATACCGGCGGGATAAATGACTCTTGCGCCCGACGCAAATCTAAAATGTGTGTGTCTGAAGTGGGCTTCATTATTCATAGGTATGGTTTGGGCGTAACGTGCAATAAACCAATCAGAGCGTCCTCTCACATTCCCTTCAAGAGCCGGCGCGCTTGTTCCATGGCGGATTGCTATTATAACGGCGGATTTGCCAGCGCACACACCTTACATGATGGTAAAGGTGATTTCACAATTTTGTTTCCTGGTTCTTGATGGACAACCCACTTTGTCAGATGTCCTTATACACCGATGTGTCTTGTCACTATTGATCAAACAGGTTTCCGTCATTAGCCTGAATAATTTGGGTAAATGTGTAAAGGCAAGTGCACACTACAGGATTTTAAAACGTCGGGCTGAACTGTGCGGTTCACACTACATGACTTGCTCTCTGTGAAATCAGGAGTGTTCAAGTTGTTGAGCTGTTCACACCACACGACACAACGTGATTGATCCGCAACAGGAGGTAACTCACTACACGAGGTGACAACAACTCTGTCAGCCAACGATTCTATCTTGTCTACAAACCACGTTTTATCACGAAGAAATCACGCGATAAAACGAACCGGAAATGACGCAATACAGCACGCGCGCCACTACCCAGCGAAGAAGAACACAAGTGCACAACACGCGAGTCTTTGTTTGAATATGGACGTCAGACAGAAATTAGTGCTGCAAACTGTTTGCGCGATGATTTGCTCTGGAAAAAAAAAAAAAAAATTCCATAGACAGTATAAACGGTATTTTCCCAGTGACCTCAACCCATGCCTTGCTCTGATTGGCTGTAGCTCATGGCATCACATGTGGTTGAGTCGTGCGACAGCTCCAGATATCTAGCATGCTAGATATTTTTCTGGGCTCGGCGACGCGTCCGCGAGGCGGTCTGCGAGCGTCTTTGATGCGTTGTTGGCTCTTTCATACTAACAGATTGGCGAGCGTTCATCGGCCGCTAATCCCCCGCGATTTGCACGCGATAACAACCCGACCTGTCGGCGAGCTCAACGATTTGCAAATCGGGCTTAAATCGGGCTTAAAATCCTGTAGTGTGAACTAGGCTTAAGCTAGATTTATGCCTATTTTTCACATCTTCATGGACACCACAATGATCTGTATTATTTATGGTATTGAAAAAATATGAACTGCTGCGTCTGTGTAGATGAGAGAAGCAAAGTGTATGCGAGTTGTGCACACGCTACATCATGGCCAAGCATGCGCCCTTAAAATAGCATATGAGTAACTCGCGCAACGCGCCCCTGTCTTTAGACTATAGGTTTTTCCTGGTCTGTGGCGGAATTGGTTTCTGGAACTGCAAAATAGCAGCAGGGAACATTTGTGCCTCCTCTTTTCACTAGACCGCAATTCACTTAGAAGTATTGTTATTGTTAGTTCATGTAAACAAACTAATGTTACCTTGTTGTAAAGTGTTCCCTCATTTCCTGCGTTTTGCAGTGTTCCTGACAGCTGCATCAAGCTAGTGGAACAGGAGCTGTGCACTTATCTTACACAGCACCTTATAGACAGTGTCACGGTCCTGCTTCCCAACATGTACCCTCCCGAACCCCGCTGTGACGCGCTCTCCACAGGGGACTGCGCCCCGCCACCAGCGCTGCTGTCCAGTCTGAGTGCGGGTGGAGCCAAGACGGCAAACTCACCTGTCCCATCCATCAGGTTATGAACTCAGCAGCTCAGCTTCTGCTTACATTTCATTATTATGTTACTAAATGACAGCAGGCAAGATGTCTTCGCAGGAAGTGTGTCTTCTTTCTTCTCTCTCACTTTTAGATAGGCTACTATATGGAATTGATTTATTTACTACATGGTGAACTGGGTTTGTATGCCAAGACTCATGATTATCTCTCTTCTTTCAGGCCTGTTGCAGAAGAACGTGTGTAGGACCCTGCTGCAAATAAGCACAAACAGTCTTTGCACAGAAAAAAAGACCGCCAGCATATTTATAAATATAAATTAAAATAAAATAAAAAACAAAAAAAGTCATAATTTTGATGAAATTATTAATATAACTAATAGTACTGTCCTTTAGTCTTACCACAACATGGGAACATTTCTAATCAGGCAATTTGAAGGATCACGGGGATTCTCTTGAAATGTATTATTGAAGACAGTGAATTTGTACACAAGCACTACTGTGATGACTTGAAGACTGTATTTTTTTTGTAGAATTGCTAATTTTTTTAAGTGAGTAGGATAAGTATTGCACCATATAATATTGCAGTAATTTAAATGGGGTTCAAAGAGGGTTTTGTAAAGAGTAAGTAATATTACGTGAGGAAGAAAGTGTCTAAGCTTAAAGAACATACCAACATATTTTGATAGCTTTTTGACAAGGTATTCAGTATGGTAACACTATAAAATCTATAAAGACACCCCAACATTTAGTCATCTTCACTCTCTTTAGTTCCTCTCCCTTTATTTTAATCTTGAAATTTGGATCCTCAAAATTAGGTTGTTTTTTATTTGGACAGAATATTATGTAGTTGGTTTTACTGGTGTTTATAGATAGTTTATTTACTGTAAACCAGTTATTCACATTCTGAAGGTCTTTGTTAAGTAGTTGTTAAAGTTCAAATTCATTTTTGTGTGATAGGAACAAGTTAGTGTCATCTGCAAAGATTACTTTATGGAGGGTCTTTGAGGAATTTCCAGGTCATTAATGTAAATAATAAAGAGGAGAGGACCTAATATGGATCCTTGTGGAACACCGTATTTAATGTGTTTGTTTTCTGATGTCTGTTCGTGAATAGTTACATATTGTTGCCTCTGGTGTAAGTAACTCTTGAACCAATTCTACAAAAAAAATAATAATATCATTCGCGCCATATCATGGTCCGATTTCAATGCTCCAACTCGTTCTATTTTCTCTAGGTACGTTTTTTTAAGACTTACTGAATATAATATATTTCACAATGCATGTACTACTGTATGTATCAGGTGGTCTTTGGGTTGAATAACAGTTTATGTGAGCTTGTTCCCATCCGCTATCCCCAACACACTCACCTCACTAGAAACATGCACATCATTACTGGTAAAAACAGAGATTAAAAAGCACTGGTATGAGTGTAGTGTGCCGGGGGTCGCGGATCTGGAACGAGCTGGATGAAAATTTTAAAAACTCAAGCTCTATTTTTTCTTTTAAACAAAACCTCAAGAAACAATTACTAAGCTTGTATACATCTTCCTGATGTACGTACTATACTTCTTACTCTGCATGTAAGTCAGTGTTAATCTTTCAACCTCAAGGTAAACTGTTAAACAAAAGTGTATCTGTTTAATGGGATCTCCTACTATTTGTTGTATGAATGAGATGTATGAAATGTATTATATGTTGGCCATGCATCTTTAATTCTTCTTTCATCCTTGTTTGTCATGGCCCCCGAGTATAAGCTTTAGATAGCTTCTTTGGGGACCAGTTCACATGCATGATCATTTCTGTGTTCTTTGTTTTATCTCAAGTGCATATGAATGTGTATGTGAAAAAAATATGTAGCCTAGAAAAAAAAGAAAAAAAACAGTGGAAATGCCATTTGCACCTTATTGGTTTCAAACCTTATCATAAACATAAGTGCAAATTTGGACAGTTGGTGGCGCTAGAATGATTACTATGGTTCTGTCGAGACTGATATCTGTGTGCCAAATGTCATAACTTTCTATGGGCTGCCAATTGCCAATGCCATAGACTCCCATGGCGGAAGAAGATTACGAAGAAGAACATAATCCAGTATATTGAGACATAAATAAAACTATGATTATATAGATTTAATAAACTGTTGCCAGAAGGAGGAGCTCCGTTGCTCATTCAGATCAGGGTGTGTGTTTTTTTTTTTTTGCTGGACATATATTAATACATAAACGAATTGTAATGTAGGCCTACATACATTTTTTATTCCTGACATAAAACTAGAAATCTGCCCTATGAATTCTGCATAAACTGATTTAGAAAATCATAATGCCATATCTAGCCATCATCGTCAACCCTGACTAGCGTTGAGAAGAGGAACAGATACCACGTGACTACGGCGCTCTAAGCGCGTTCATGTGCCGTTTCAGCCACCACCGATCTACTCTAGTAGTCTAGACGATCGTTTGTTCCTGAATAATGACACCGAGAACGTTTAATAGCCATTTAACCGAAATGCACAGTGAATTCGTCTGTGGAAACGCCAGGGCACCAACGCGCTGCCCACAGTGCTTCTAGCTGTTTTCTCAGTCAGGACAGGAGTGGCTGGCGTGGAAGGGAACGCTTTGTAAAGTGAACGCCACGCTGCGTTCAGACATGCGCAGAGAGGAATGACATTGCAGAACGGGCGTGGTTTGAATGTAATCTAAAAATCCCGTACAATAACAACAGCCCAACATAAGTAAACCGTTCAAATATCACCAACAAGCTCAAGTAATAGGTGATAAATTACAATAAAGCTGTACGATAAACACTACGCGAGTGACAGCGGCGGACCGAGCATGTCTGTTCACGGTACAAGTGCATCTCTTTACAACAATTATACACATTGAACGCTTTAAATGCGACGGACTCGGAACAATACATATAACTGTGTGGTTTTGTTTATCGCTTTATCATGTTTTGCTGGTTCTACGAACAGAAGTAGCTTCATATTTGCTGTGCGTTTATTCAACACACCGTTCCTCGTTTACTGCGAAATGAACGGAGAACGGAAGTAACGAACATCAGCTGTTTTAACGCTCGGAACGCTTTGTAATGTCCGTTTTATCACCAAATACCACTTAGAAATGGTATTAACATGGTACTAAAATATATTTCAACTAATGTTTAAACCCAAGTCTTGTCTATTATATTGTAATAATATGGCGTTTTGTGATGTTACCATATAAGTACAGTGATAGTATCAGATGGTGATAACAAGATAAAAACCTAATGATTTCTATATTAATACCATGGTACATGGTAATTACCATGATATTCCAGTATATTTATAAAATAGCAAGGCACGTATATTATATGTTCCATATACTAAAGGTACCTTATAAAATAATAAGGTGCAACCATGGTAACTTTTTTAATATTTTAGTAGAACTATTATTGTTGTAACACCATTCAGGCAAGTCATTCATAATATTAATTCATAACATGAAGTGTACAAAAGTTCACAAGTCACTTTAAATAACTTTTTCCCCATGGAGCACGGGACGATTCTTGGAAGAAGTCTTGTATGCTCACCAAGGCTGCATTAGCCTAATTTGATCAAGAACAGTTATATTGTAAAATGTTATTACAACTTAAAATAAATTTTTTCTATTGTAATATATTTTAAAATACAATTTATTCCCGTGAAGCAAAGCTGAGTTTTCAGTCTTCAGTGTCACGTGATTCATTGTAATGCTGATTTACTGCTCATGAAACACTTATCATTATGACTCCAACCCTTTGAACGGCAGTGTATGCTCATCTGACACCCAAACAAAAGAAGTCTTACCTCTCATTTGTTTGTAATTAGCACAACTATGCCACAACTCACATTTTGTACAAGCATTTATAAGTAACCACAACTTTGGCACAGTGAAATAATCCACACACACCCATGTTTTCTGCCTCCAGTTAACAGGGGGAGAAGTGTGTTGTGCGGTTTGCAGGATGAGGCGGGAGAGGACAGTCTGGAGAGCATGGACAACGACGGGACGGCAGTGATGATGAGGTCCAGAGGCTCCAGTCCCCTCAGTGACAGTATGGTAGAGTATCACACTGTACATTTTCATATTATTGGAGAGGAATACAGCAGGGCTGCTCGGGATGGTAAGTAAACCATCTTTGGCAGTTCCACATGTATTTATTTATTTAATTTTGTTCACAAAATGTTGCCTTGATTTGGATTTTTTTCTTTTTTAAACTAATAACAGGGAAGAATATGTAATATGTGGATTGGATTCATGTCTATTGGTCATCTGATGGAGCAAATGCAGACATGAAACGGTCCTATCCTGTTATGTGTTCTGCTAGGTGTCCGAGGCGGATGATGACGTTCTCATTAATGAAATCACACATCAAATACCATGTGATTCGCATGAGGTGATGGCTCTTTAAAAACATACTTCATTCCTATAATGAATAATGGCTTCAATAAGTTGCCATGATTTCTAGTTTTTGCCTAACTTTTCTTTGGCTTTTGTTGTTGTTGTGCATGAAGGCAGAGAGCGTCATTTCGACTGAGATATATGGAGCTGATTTGCAAAGAACTCTGGGAGAGATTCTTGCATACTGTCAGGTACTGATGACGAGGCACTTGATTCATCGCTAAGCCCCGCCCTTAAAACATTACTGACCAATCCTCTGTTGTAATAAGGCAGTTTTGTTCACTCACACTAATGTTATTGCTTCCAAATGAGTTTTTTTTTTTACATTTATGCATTTGGCAGACGCTTTTATCCAAAGCGACTTAGCTTGCATTTCAAAGTACACATTTTTACATTCTTATTCTCAGTTCTTGCTTTCCCTGGGAATCGAACCCATGACCTTGGCGTTGCAAGCGCCAATGCTCTACTGTTTGAGCTACAGAAAAGCCATTTTTTCCCATTTTCTTGTCTCGATTTTTTTTTCTCCACATAAAATGCTTTTGCAATATCACAATTCATGCATCGCATCACATCCAATCAATATTTTTAATAAGCATATTTGACTGAAATCCTTTTCGCTCTCCTATGAGACGCTCTGTATGCGATTAACAGTAGTCAAGGAGGGCAGAGCTCAGCGAAGGGTCAATTCTGCAACTTTTTTTTTCTTTTCTTTTTTTTTGACTACGGATTTAACAAAGATTGTTAATGTTAAACGTTGAGTTGTCATTTAAAAGTCAGCATGACATTCAGGTGTCTTCGTGCAGGTTACATATGGAGCCATTCTGAAACTCGATGAGAAGTTTGAGATGCTCAAGGCGAAAGTAGCAAGCATCCAGAATACAGCTGCCGTCTCTCAGGTAAAAATAACACACTTTACTCATATATCACAAATATACACATTGAGTATATTACAGTAACAGCTATACACTGCCCAGCCAAAAAAAAAAAAAAAAAAGAAGTCTGTTTGGATTTAAATATTTTTTTAAGAGTCTATGATTGGTTAATTATTGCAGTGATTATTATGTTTCTGTCATGTTATATGTTTGGCAACATTTCTTTTAACCATAACTGATGGAGTGTGTAGCTTTTCATTTCTTAAACAAGCATGTAAGAAGACACTTCATGGACATATATTTCAGAATGACGATGTAAAGATTCATCAGGCTCAAATTGTGAAATAATGGTTGGGAGGAGCATGAAGAATCATTTTAGAAGAACTGTTGCCAAACATATTACATGATAGAAACATAATAATCACTGCAATAATTAACCAATCATAGACTCTTAAGCATTTGCCTATTTAAATCCAAACAACGATTAAAAATAATAATAATTTGGGCGGGCAGTGTATTTAGTAAACCTTTTTGTATGTATATTTTTTATGTGCAAACCAAAACATGATTATTCATAACAAATGTTATACAAGCAATAGTCAGCTGCAAATATGGCTTGACCCCAAAAAATTCTAACAAAAGGTTTCTCAGTGGTTTACAGTAGTATCAGATGTACTTAAAAACATACTAAAAGTTGACCAAAGTTACCCCATGTTCAAAAAGGCGGCCGTCAGGTCCTTAAAATGACCATTACTCCTTTGCATTCCTCCTAGACCACAATTATATTTTAAAGCAATTGGTTACAAGGATATTTATGCGAAAAATAAGTACAATTTCCCTTAAGTAATTGCATATTTCTCCTTTCTCTATAGTTTTGCCTAGTGTTGGTGGTTTCTGTGGTTCATAACCATTTTGATTCCAATAAATCAAAATGTAATTGATTTTTTTTTGTAAGTGATTTTTAAAATATTTTTTATAATGCGTTTTTTCTTTTTTGTCTTTTATATATTTTTAATTTATAAATTTTTCTTATTTATACATATCTTTTTCTATTTTCCTTCAGTTGTTTCCTCTTAATCTGGTTGATTTTTTTATACTTTTTTTGCACTGTGACCTTCACTAGATTTACCATTAGTCGTTGATTATAGTGTTTCTCACAATTCCCAACTCGACATGGTCCACCAGAGGAGGCTTTCTGGGGCAGCAGTCTTACTGGTCCTAACTGGCAGGAACTGGTTGTCCACCAGTTTCCATCCCCAATCCACTGTGTTCATGTCACCTTCCTTTCCAATCCACACCATGATCTGGAAGTAAACTCTTTGGCAGTGGTATTTGGTTGAGGACTCAGTTGGAGGCAGACGTTCTGGGATAACAAATTATTTGGCGGTGACGGTTTTCTTGCTAAAAAGGTTGTAGCGCAACGAGGCAAGTGAATCGGTTCTCTTTCCGCCAAACAACACTGCCATTGCCTTGGTCCCATGGTCATATGACATTCCTTGCTTGATGTGGGAGCAGAAACACATTTGCTCAGGACTGGATGGTTTCTGGAATGCTGTCTGTTTGCCAACACTGAAAAGTTGTATCACATCCTGTGAAGGCGCGAGTAAACAGCAACTGGGAATACAAGTCACTACCCAGGACTTGTTTTATCTCACTGATGTTGTACACTTTAGTAGCTTTTGACTTGTCTAAACGACAATAGAGGCCTCTATTGTTCGTCCCAGCATAGTAGAGGAGAAGAATGAGTAAGTCTGCATCCTCCCCTATCAAGACTGTGGGCTGATATTCTGAGGCCTTGACAGTGTCCACGTCTGCATCACCTGGCGCATTGATAACAGTGCAGCCCTTCTTCTCCAGCTCCATAAGACTAATAAGTCCTTGTATGTTGCAAGATCTGGAAAGGAAATCATCCTTTCTTCCCACAAACTCAGTCTCTGCATTGAAGTTAACGATGGAGTGAGTGTTTTCCCACCACGTCTCTGGTGCGTAATGTCTTTGTGCTGCCAACAACATTTCAATGAGGCAAGCAATATGTCAGTATTCCTCTTCCACCATCTTCTGAATTGCCGAAAATTGTGAATTTAGTTTAGCTGGGTTTAGTATAATGCCACCCTTTATACTCAAAAACATCTATAGAGGATGCATTACATATGTATTACCTTATTCAGAGGGTTCACACACAGGCCTATGTTCGGGCTAATTCACAGTTGTTTATGATCAAAGCTATACAACTCCAAACTAAGTTATTTTTGGGTGCAATAACTTTTACATTGAATGTCAAGTCTGTGTTTTAGCAAAAAAAGGCTGTGTCCAAAAACACGTACGGAGTAGGAGTTACAGAACACACACAGGCTAAATCGTTTACATCTCTGGTTCACGATAAAACCTTACCGTAATCTCACAAAATCATGTAGTCATGTCGAGTCCAATGGATTCATAGACCCAGAAAACATGGCCAATATTACTTGGCTAGATCAAATAATGAAGGAGTTGGGATATTTTAGGGGTTTCCTGCCCATCTTGGACGCCATCTTGAAAATTACACCTTTTTACACTAAACTTTTAGTATGTTATTAAGGACACCTAATACTACAAAAAACAGCTGAGAAACCTTTTGTTCGATTTTTTTTTCATATATATGCAGCCGCACAACACATGATTTTACTCAAAACAGTGAAACTAATATTGTAAAATTATCTGTAACCACATCAGTTATATACAACATTAATAAAATATATATGTAATTTTATTAATGTGGCAAGTCGTTGATTAATGTGTGACGTTGCTTGAAAACCATAAACAGCATTATCTTGCATAAAACTAACACTTTGCCTAGCAAACATAAGTCTTAGGCTATTAGCCATTTTTATTTTTCACTATTTCTTGATCGCCTTTTATTTTTTGTTAATTTCAGTTCTTTTTAATTATCCTGCAGTGTGATATGAATTTTAAAAAGCACTCCCAATTAACACGAGGTTATTAAAAACTAACCTTTAAACTGTAATTATACAAAAATTAGAAACTTTTTAGTTTTAGAAGAATTATAGCATGTCATACATGTTTCTGCGTGACATTAAATGTACTCCTACCAGGCTTGTGCAAAATTTAGAATTGGCCTCCATTCAATTCATGAATTGACTCCGCCCCACAGGAAGTTGAATTGGAATGACAGGAAGTGGAAATTCATGGCAATTCAAAGAAATTCCCCACAGTCACACACAGAAAGAATGTGTTGAATCTCACGCACATTCAGTGTTAGGAAGGTTACTTTGGAAATGTAATTGTGACTGTTATCAGTTACCCATTATAACTGTGGTTTGAATTACTTTATCAATGCAAAGCAATTTCCTTTTAATCTGATTAGTAACTAATTGAATTACACATTTTACCTCAGTAATACAACTAAATACAATTACCGGTACATTAATTTAGTAATTTAATAACATAATTTCATTACACGTAACTAGTCACTCCTCAACCCTGCATACATTTTGTTCTAAAATATAGATGATCAAATTCTTGAAATAAATCTCCCCCTCAATGTTGTTTAATTAGTTTTATTCCAATGTTATTTTCATTTCAAAGTAATCAAATAACACAAAGGGCATAATGCAATCATATCTGACATATACTGTAAAGCTTCATTGTTAAACACATATGTATATTAATTTTTATTGAATTGCAATTCTGCTTTTAATTCAAATTTGAATTGTAATTCTAGATCCTGTTTTTGACATCAATTTCAAATTCAATAATTGTGCACAAGCCTGCTAAATATGCCACTACGTTCTGTAAGATCAGTACGATTTTTAAAAAGTTTTTGAAAGAAGTCTTTTGTACTCACCAAGGCTGCATCTATTTGATAAAAAAAAAAACTTGTAATATTTTAAAATTGTGGCTATTTTATATTTGGAATATATATTAAAATGTAATTTAATCCTGTAATCAAAGCTGGATTTTACTCCTACACTATCAACCGAAGATAACGTTGTAGAGAACACCTTTGCTTATATATATATGTATATGTATATAATAATAAATAATATTACGGTAGTTAAATATATGCACAGACGACAGTCAACAGCTCTGTATTTTCACATTCGTCTTTGTCAAAGTTTTAATAAAAAACACTGGAGACATAAAGGTGTCTGCCCATTTGCAGCCTGGACCGTAAATGAACTTTCTCCCTCTCATCTTAGAGGACACATTTGTCATCCAGCTACAGAGACCGCTGCCAGGCCAAGTCTGAAGCCATGATCGGTTCTGAAGCGTCGATGCCCCGTCTCGTTCATGTCTCCTCTGCGTCTCCCCTTCCACCTGCGGAGAGCTGGAGACCTCCTGCCCTCTCCCCCGGCCCACAGGTGCCCAGCCCTCCACGGCTTATCCAGAACCAGGCCAGGGCCACAGCGCCAACCCACGCGACACACGAGCCTCTCAGCACTCAGAGCCTAATGCAGCAACATCTGGAGCGAGAGAAGAGTCCAGCTGACATCAGCCCAGCGTCAACTACAGACCTTTATAAGACGAGTAAGAGAGTGCTTTTCCAGAAAATATCTTTGGTGTCCACCAAAGCGTTTTTAGCCAGCTGAAAACGCCTAGCTGTGTGCGCTTGAAAGCGCAGCGTTTTGTTCAGTTGACAGCTTCGTTGCTATGATACAGAATATCCGTTGGTCGGTGTGGTATTAGTCCCGCCCCTCCTCCACTGTGATTGGACGGTTGGGTAAAAAGTGACAGTGATGCCCAAAGTTGAACATTCTTCAACTCTCGGCGACCTGTAAAAAACGGCAAACATTCAGCGTGTTTCAAAAAGGCGCCTCGTTACGCTCATGCCCATTTCAATTCAATTCAAATTTATTTGTATAGCACTTTTCACAATACATATTGTTTCAAAGCAGCTTTACGGAAAATGCATTTCAGAAATGTACATAGAAAAATACAGTTAGTTGTATAAATTTAGAGCATAACATATCGCCGGCGTTGGGTCGTCTCGTCACAGGCGTCGAGTCGTCTCTTCACAGGCGTTGGGGCATCTGAAGTCTCCATGAGAGGCTGGATACATTACTGGAGCTGACGAACTCTGAGTTATAACAACAACAAAAGGCAGATGGGAAATAATTAGCGTAGCTGCTGTTCGTAATATGAATGCATTTGATCTGATTTAACTGTAGTATAAAAGGGATGAGATGCATCATGTGAATGCTTGGCTAAAGAGATGCGTCTTTAATCTAGTTTTAAACTGGGGGAGAGCGAGTCTGAGCCTCGGACAATATCAGGAAGGCTATTCCAGAGTTTAGGAGCTAGATGTGAAAACGCCCTCCCTCCTTTAGTGGACTTAGTTATCCTAGGTACGACCAGAAGCCTCAGAAACCATTGAACAAACACGCCAGCCGAGTGAAAAAAAACAAAAACGCTTTGGTGGACACACGGCCTTAACGTTCTTAAAATTAACTTGGGAAGCACGGTTTTGTAACATGAAAATATATTTAAAGTGCCCCTATTATGCCTAGAATTAGCTCTCGAAAAAGACGGGTTTAGGGAGACCGAATCCTTTATCGAACTGTTTCAGGGTGTGTTCACACTTGTAGTCCGGTTCGTTTGGTCTGGACTTCAAAACATTTTGTTTATACATTTACTCCTGGTTTGCTTAGAGTTCACATTTTAACACCAAACCTAAAGATACAAAACAATAACTGCTTTTATGATGTATATTTTGCGACTGAACTTGTCGTACATCCAAAACAAAGCTGTGCTGGGCTAAATCCGCTCGTTGTGTGTGTGTGCGCTTACGTATGATGGAGCGGAGAACTCGCGAAGAGATTATAAAATGTTTAAAGGAGTGAAAACAGCGTCAGGAATCCCTCCGTCACACACACTTTAGGTGTAATAGGGGCACTTTAGGTGTAAATAAAGTGTGTTTTCTTTTTCATACCCCTTTTTTTGCCATTTGAACCTTACCTCACTAAATTGAATGAGTTTGTGCCAATGATTTAATGCTGCCCTTTGTGTCCGTTTCTTCTCCTGTAGGTTGTCTGGGAAGCGCCGATAGGAAGGTGTTCCTGTCAAACTGTATCCTACAGAGGGCCGGTAAAATGGCACGTCCTGGTGCGGCGGTGCGGTACCTCACACGAAACATTTTCACAGTGGAGGAACTTTCTCAAAGCAGCACAAATGGAAACCCAACCAGACGCCTAAAGAGACTCGACCCAAACAAGGTCAATGCCATCAGAGGTGAGCTGATCTATATGAATGGCCTTCTCTGTGCAGTGTTGCCGACTATTTTCAATGGTAAGTTGCTAAAGCCGACTCAAAAAGTTGCGAAATGTCGCTAGATGACGTTATGTGCTTATTGTAGGCCATTTGCATCTGTTTTCTCTCCTAATCTGTGCTCACACACTATATTTTAAAGGGGTGGTTGAGTATGATTTCACTTTTCTAACTTTAGTTAGTGTGTAATGTTGCTGTTTGATCATAAACAACATCTGCAAAGTTACAACGCTCAAAGTTCAAAGCAAAGAGAGATATTTGCTTTTAAAGAAAAGGACTACAACAAACGGCTGGTAGGAACTACACCACATTCCTCCCGGGTTAGTGACATCACCAACCCTAAAATGTACATAAGCCCCGCCCCCTGAACACAGTCCATGTTGAGAAGAGGAAGAGTTGTTGTAGTCGAGCACATTTGTGAGTCAGCTCAAACTTTAGCATCCGTCTTTTCACATGCAATAGAAAGCACATTTACAATCATAATGTCTTCAGAGGTAATAAAGTTATAAATCTGCTAGTCATTTTAAATATGTGAAAGGAGGCAATTGAGCAAATTACACACTTATGTGTGAGGGAAAAACGTGGGGGGTAGTAGGGTAATGTTGAACTGTGTTATGTGTTTACTGTATCCACTTATGATTGTATACTAATGGAAACACGTTCATGAACAATATAAGTTGTTACTTTGTAAAAGCTCAAAGCTACACAGTCGGTCAAAAAAGTAGGCTACACTCAATTGTCTCAAGGTAATAAACAATTAAATGGCACTATGACGTTACCATAAAAGCCAAACAGGCTAACGTAATCCGCCGAAGATTTGCGGGGGTTTAGCCTGTTTTATTGATCTGCTAAGATCTTCTCATACGGAGAATGCCGGCGAATACACAAACCTGCCAGACATCGCTATGGGAGCGTGCCGTGAACACGCATGACGTCACACCCAGTCTCAAATTCCGGCCCGAATCCCTCTTATTTATTTTACTTTACAGGATTATAGAGACAATCTCAGTGATCAGAGAAGGGCTCATTCAGCCCATCAGGCAATTGTTTAAGCATGTATGGGTTAGAAAACGGGTATTTTTAACATGAAAAGTTGCTTAATGTACCTTTAAGATTTTCTCAGAACTAACTTCTCACACTTTTCTGAGGAATTTCTCAGTTTTTTTCCCCCTTTTTATTCCAGACTTGATGCACAATGTAGTGGTTTTGATTAAGGCTCTACATGACTTGCTCAGCTTCATATATCAATATATGTAATGTTGCAGTTTACTGAGCAGTGGTGTGTATTTCCACAGAGTGGGCGGTAAAGAGATACCCTAAATTTGATCTTCGAGAGAAGGGCAAAGACTGGAAAGTTTGTCTGTCTGTGATAAACTCAATGGCCCGCTACTATCGGTTCATGGACAAGACACGGAAGGTGAGAATGACAGTAACTCTTCTCTAACATCAGCAAACGCGGACAATGTAACGCTAGAGTCCCAGTGGAAACACTGATTGAGCGATTACACGAGACAGGATTATTTTCAGTCAGTTGTTCTGTATCTTTCATTTCTTCAGATGTTCATTCATATTTATATTTTTCTGCTGTAACTAGTAGTAAAGTGGACGAGATGATCGGTTCGCGTGCGCGTGAACTGAGGCGTTACAGCGATCCGTCATGCCAAAACGACACTTATTTGAATTTTAGTAGTAAATTCAAAGTTGAGACTTTGCCTCTTATTAAGAGTAACAAAGCTTTTTGTGATTATTGGATGGCAGGCGTGCTACAAATGTTTAGTGAAGTTTTGTTCATGCATCAACAGAAAACAGCAGACTAAAATATTTTAAATTTATTTTTAGATCAATTTCAGTGCATCCCTAATGACAACTTCTCACCAATCTCAGAATCTCCCAGAATGTGGCAACCTTCTTTTTCTTTCATTTTCACATTCCTTTTTTTTTTTTTACTACTATTAAAACCATTTAAAAACTAAATATCTGCAGCATTTCCACTACATTATTCCCACCACTTTTCGCAAATGTCCTTGGACCCTTGTGATTGTCGTCTGCACTAATATTTATCTATTTGTTTTTGCCTGTTTTAATCATAAGTGTTTAATGCTTAAAGGTATAGCGGAGGATCTTTCCTAATTTTAGGGAATTTCCTAAAGTCAGAATTGCAAGATTTTATCTCCAATTGCAAGTTATAGTCAGAATTGCGTGATAAAAACTCACAATTCTGAGAAAAAGTCAAAATTACATGTTTATATATCTCGCAATTCTGACTTTATAATTTGCAATTGGAGATAAAATCTTGCAATTCTGACTTTATAACTTGCAATTGGAGATAAAATCTTGCAATTCTGACTTTATAACTCGCAATTGGAGATAAAATCTTGCAATTCTGACTTTATAACTCGCAATTGGAGATAAAATCTTGCAATTCTGACTTTATAACTCACAATTGGAGATAAAATCTTGAAATTCTGACTTTATAACTTGCAATTGGAGATAAAATCTTGCAATTCTGACTTTATAACTCGCAATTGGAGATAAAATCTTGCAATTCTGACTTTATAACTTGCAATTGGAGATAAAATCTTGCAATTCTGACTTTTCCTCTCGCAATTTTGAGTTTATATCTCGTAATTCTGAGAAATAAAGTCAGAATTGCGAGATGTAAACTTGCAATGGTGAGATAAAGTCGCAATTATCTTTTAAAATGTTTTATTCTGTGGCATAAACAAGTTTCCATATAAAGGTGATTAAGAAATGGTGAAAAAAAGTAGTTAATGTTATTTGTCAACTATCATACATCACTATATTTTTCTTCATGTTTGTTGGTAAATGAATGTTTCGCTCACAGCTAAAGATCGAAGGCAGTGTAAAGCCTGAAAACAGTGGATCAGTGGCATCAGCATCGGCACCTAAGGCTGTTGCGTGTGAAGCGGCTGCAGAGATCGATGTTGAGCTGTCGGACAGCGACACGGAGCAGAAACAGCAGGAAGTGCTGATGAGCCACATCACTGAGGAACACGACATGCCGGCTGACTGGGAATCTAACGGCGGTCAGTGCGCACTGAAACACCACATCTGTCAATCAAATACACTTCCTATTAGGGCTGTGCTTTGGGGTCAGGAGATCACAAATCTGTTTCAAATTGAAATGACGTTTGTCAATACAGTAGCTATGTTTCCATCCCCCTATTTTTATGCAACTGTTGAGATATCCAATTAAAAAACCCTGACTGGAAATGCCAAGATGCGATCAGAAGATATGTGCATAAACTAGAATGGAGACACATTTACCTAATAAATCCCACAATGCATTACAAAAAACTCCAAGGGCCGGTTTCACAAAGCTATTTTAGGCCGGTCTATAGTGTTAGACAAGTCTGAAATTTGCTCATAGACTAGTCTAATGCAAGTTAGGCTGTTTCACAAAAATAAAGACTGACTTAATTTAGACCAAAGAAATGAGACACCTTACCCCCAGGCTAACTTCGGTCTAAGACTCTATGTTACCTTGGCAACCAGCAGTAACAATCAGTTACATCACAAACCGCCAAAAGAAAAGGGAAAATGGCTCATAATTTGTGGTTTGCAGACAACGTGGAGAGCGCTGAGAAGGGAAAGGGTCTTTAGGGACCGCAGTAACCTACTGGAAATATATAATAATGACGACTTCATCGTCGGTTTCGTTTTTCTGTACGTCTTTAACGCTCAACGGTCGGATTAACGCTGTTAACTGGCATAGCAATCTTTTTCCAAACATTTCTTCTTGTTACTACATTCTCCGCTAAATTTCCCAAGTAAAATGTCCTTGTAACTGTTATTCTCCTCCAACAAACACATATTTTCTGCTGGGATAAACTGCACTGAGCGGCTGAATGCGCTTACTCGATCCGCCATGTTTTTTGTTTTGAAAAGTGTCTTAGTTTACCCAGAATGCATTGCAGTGTAGTCCTAATTAAGATAGTCAAAGTCTTCAGTGCTTTGTGAAACGGTCTGATTTAGATGTCTATCTGAAGTCTGACTATCTACTATATCTAAGCCATAGTCAAAGTCTATCTTTGTGAAACCGGCCCCAAATGTGATTGGATAACTGGACTAACCAGCGGAGCAATTTCGTCGCACAGCATCTCAAATGTTGGTTTTGTTTGTTCTGAAATGCCTGAGCAAAAGTCATCAGAATGATTTGGTTTAATTCCCCCCAGAAGCGTTGCACAATTGCGTTCACAAACACCAGCTTTCGCAAGATATCATCACAACGTTAATTGCGTTTCGTCTACGCAGGAGGAAAAAAAAGCCTCATTTTTATTACAGATATTTTGCGCCTATTTCCCAGGAAGTGACGATTTTGTGCTCTTGATCCCATAAGATGGAAATGCTGCTTTATTCGCAAATGTTTCATCCAATTTTGCAGACGTTAAATTTGCAACTTTGGATGGAAAAATCACTGAAATATGAAATCATGATTATCATGTAATTTTATGGCAACAACTATTTAAAGATGTAGATGTAAATATTGCAATAGCATCGTTTTTTTACACGTACTGCAAATAGTGATACTTTTATATCACTGACACAATCATTGCAAATACATTGTAATTATTCCATATTGGCCAGCCCTAGTTCCCATCTTTGGATTTGTCCTGAAACTGCTTTTACTGACAGTATCCTCTCAGAAATGACACTAGCTGCGTTTACATGGACCCTAATAATCTGCTTGTATTTGGACTGGTAGGACAGTCGGAATAAAAAAAATCACGTTTAACCAGGGGACAGATTTGAATCAGATTTGAAGCTTGTGACAAGCATTCAATAAATCAGAATTATTTAAATCCGATTGAAACAAAAAGTGAGCATGTAAGCGTAGCCACTGAGTCTGACTCCTCATTTCCGTGTGTTGTTCTGAGCAGTGCATCTGGGCCCGCCTCATCGGGACGTGAAGGTTCCTGGGTTCGCCTTGTCTGCAGCACACCTGCGCACACGTCCTGAGCTTATCGCGCGGTATCTCATTAAATTCATCTTCCCAGAGGATGTGCTGGTGCGCAGTAATGTTTACGGCGGGGTGCGGCGCGGCATTCAGGCTCTCGACCACAACAAGATCTCCGCACTAAGAGGTGAGGTGTCCGATAATCCGCAACGGCACCAACGAGGACGAGTTCTCGGTTCCCAACCGCAGTCACAGCTTCTCTCACTCTTCTCTTCTCCAGAGCACCTGCTGGAGCGCTTTCCCTGGATGAAGCTGGAGGAAGATGGAAGTGACTGGAAGGTTTGCGTAGGAGCGATCAACAGCACCATCCGCAAGTTTCGATACGAGCGCAAGATGGGCATAAAGAGAGGGATACGCTAGCACAGTTAAAAAAAATAGTTGCTGTTACTGGTGGTTTTTCTAGAATGTGTGACTAGTATTTAATTTCTGTTGTGATTTATACTGGTTGTTACTTTAATAATATAATTTTAAACAGATTTGAAAAAAAAAAAAAACTTTATTTGGCAATATAAAAAATATACAGGTGTATGAACAAAAAATGTGTTAATATATGGATTTATTAAGAACAAAACAAATGTTAATATATTATTATGTATTCAAAACTTCTCTTTGCTTAGAAACATAGCAGCTATAGAAGAGAGAGACACTGCTGTTGCACTTCAGTTCTGAACTAAAGGTGTAGAGTTCAAGAGTTCAGATGATTAGTTGAAATGAAGTATGCGTGTGTCAGGATTACTAAACACAACAGACCCTCGGGAGAATGAAGGGCCATTTCTTGTGTCTCCTTCAACCTGAAATAAAGCACAGAAGCACTGTTTAAAACATGTGTTTTGCCTCTTAAACTACTGAATGAGTGAATGAGATGCAGGTAAAGTAAGTCCTAGCCGGCATGATGGAGAAGCGCACCTCCTTTGGCAGATATGATGTTTTTTCAGCTGTTTTCTTGAGGTTTTTGGTGATGTTGTTGATCACTCCAAGACACTGTGCCCACGACACACCCCTCACGCCGACGTCAAACTGTGGGTACATCTCGGACAGGAACTCTAAACACAAAGTGTATATATTTTGATTTCCATTTAGAAATGCTAATGGTGCACAACTTTAAGTTTGGAAATAAACTCTCCTGAAGAAGAAAAAACTTGATTCACAAATTCTTCCTTAAGCGTTTATGCATCAATGCATAAAAAGTCGATATCATATTTGTTTAAGGCGAGACACTACAGGTGAATAGGGTACAATTTTAAAATAGTAGATATCACCATGAAACTTCCTCAGTTGATTACTTACACAAGTTCATTAAAAAAATGTATTACAAGTTTTTGAAATTTGTATGTTTAATTATGCAAAATTATGCATTATCTCATTAAATATGCGCAATTTTGCATATATTTTCACGGGATAGATCTGAACATATGATAAAGCCAGGTGCAAAATTCTTTTTTAATTTTGATTACACACAAGATGCAAAAAGATGTTCAGAGGGATTTCAGGATATATGCTTTCATTACCTAGGAAATCAAAATATACTGTCCATAGCCTTAAAAAATCAATTTTCGACATATTTTTTTGATTAAAATGTCACATGAATCAGGCCAGGAATGATTTATTAACAAATCCCTCTGAACATATCTTCAGAATACTGCTAAGTGTATAACTGGAAAGTTTGGTGTACATCGGTGCTACATAGACTGAGATGTGTCACTGGAGAATGACAAAAAACTCATTTTGAGAAAAAGGCATTTAAAGATTTGTAATGTAAAAATTCATACTTTTTTTAGTGGAAACAACTATTTACTGACACAATATCTTATCAAATCATTAGCAACAACAATAAAAACCACCTAAATCACATCAAAACTTATAAACACAGCATTTATGGCCTTCAACTGAGCAGAGAAACAGTCAAAAACACACATCTAAGTGTCAGAGCGCATCACGTGATGCATCTGAACCAATCACGGTGTCAGAAATTGACATCAGCCAATGAGATTTCGCTTTTAGGGTTAAATGCCCATTATACTTTCACGATTGGTTGCTGATTAAAAGGACATGACCATATTTGGATCCGACAGCATTGTACAGAAGAGAGAGCGCGTTCCAGATGTGTGTGTGATTAAAGGAAGAACACAGAGATCGCGGAGCAGCGGGTTGATTAAGAACTTTAATCTTTTTGACTTTTGTTGAATTTCGGAGAAATCTACAGACGCAAATAGACAAAGTGTAGTAAAATAAAGACCTAAATGCGTATTTTGGACTTTTTTTCACCACAAGTCTGAAAGAAGACATGTTATTGAAGACAAATAGCCCAAAATCTCAAAATTAACCAGTGAAAAAAAAAAACTGTTTTTGCCTGCCGTGTCTCGCCTTAATTCATCATTCATTATGAAAAAGCATACACTTAACATGAAGGTAAGTGGCATGTCGTGTGCATATTTTGCTATGCTAAATTAAAGTCTTTGACTAGATACTTTTTGCACACAACATGACTTTGCACATAAAAAAAGACAATCTACAAGATTAACATTTAATTTGAATCTGTAAAGCTGATAATTATTTCTGGTTAAGCATCTCATGGAGAAAATAAAAACTGTATGTACCTCGAAGGGCTTCTATTTTGTTCGGGTCGAGTTGCTGGATGCCCTTTGCGGGGTTGCCTGTGACCGCACTGCAGGACAGTGTGTTGATGGGGAAGAGCGCGTGAAGCACGGGCTCCACGGCCTTCTGCGGCTCCACCTCCTTAAACACCAACTTGTACACGGACAGGGGGATCCACACTTTCCGCAAGGCGCTCCCGATCATTACTGAGGAAAAAAGACCTTCAATAATCAATTTCTTACTTAAACTAAAGCTATTGAAATTAAATTTTAAAATGTTTTTTCCATTTTTTTGTTTTTGATAAAATATCAAATTTTCATTCAAACATCAAATTTGATTCAAAAATGTGAATGCAAGCAATAATTCGGCAAACATTTTAATTCAGTGTGTTGTGCGACTTACAAGAAGAGTTGACAACTTTTTTACCTTTTCTCAACATGGCAGTGTTATGTGCCCATCAAGTCGGAAATATCGTAATTACGAATTCGAGCACGTGAATGATCGAGCTAAGTGATATTTACAAGTGGGAAACTTCGAGACCAGCCACTGATAGCCAGGGGTCCGCAACATAATCTCCTGTAGGTCTACCATATTTTCCAGACTATATTTAGCATTTTTGTATCATCTAAAACGTGCAGCGACAACTTACGCGTGACCCGGTGTGACTACTCAGGTGCAACTTATTTTCCAGAAAATACTGTATTATTGAAAAGTGTATATTTATATTCCTATTTACAGATTTGTGCCAATAAAACAAGGATATTGTGTTCATTACTCTCACCCACATTAACGTTGGGTTTAATCACGGTTATAATCATGAGAGGGCCTTGGAAAATGTTCTACCCTATAAGGGGTCTCTGACCCCAAAAAGTTTGAGTACCCCTGTTCTAGACGATACACAAGTGATGCCGTTGGAAGGGGAGATCAATTTGACGCATTCATCTATAATATAGATATCATATAATAGATCTATAACCTATATATAGATTAGAGAGCAGGGCTTTGGAGTGAATGGTGTTAATCAACTTTCACACAAGCAGTTTAGTTCGAAACGTTTAGTGCTACATTGTTTTCTGAGAATCCATTACACTTGCGTTTAACTGCGAATTATCAGTGAAGGTCATCTATATCATTAAAGGTAAATCCATACTTTTGTTGAAAATGTAATCTTTTAAGCATAAGCCAACATGACTTCTAAGATGACATTTTGAAAACCCTGTTCAAACCGCCAGCGACACGATCCCATTCATTTCAATGGAGCGCTGGCGACTTCCGGCGACAGTGACCGTTGGCGACAGAATGTGGGCGTGTCCAGCGATGTTTTATTTGATTTGATTGTAACCACATACATGGATATAATAAAAGGATGCATGGAAAAGAAACTGTCGACTGTCTCAGTGAGTTTAATTCATACATTTATAGTTCGAGTGTTGTAATTTTATGATGCAAGTTTAGCACTGCTGCATTTCACTTTACAGTTTCCCCGGCATTATTTTGACTATTAGGGACAAGAAAATGTAATATTTGTCAAATTCGGATGACGTTTGAGTAATTTATGACAGTATGAGTGAGTTTAATTTGTTGATTGATCAGTAATCTAGTAAAACGCCCACAAGCGACTACACAGTACAGAGACGAGCGACATACATCGACAAAGTCGCTGGCGGTGTGAACGGGGCTTAAGAATTCAAATAAAAAAGAATTTAAGAGCATTCCCTTTTATCATCTCAAACAGTGTTATTTGTTATTGACCTCAATACCAAATCATGACACACTTCCCACCAAGTAATCACATCATACTGTCGACTCCAAATCCTACCTTTGTGGTCGTCCTGAACTTGAAGTGAGGCCTCTTTATTGTTGGGAATCTTCTCCAATACAACTTTCTCCTCCTCCACCGGAACCAAGCCTTTCTCTTTTTGCTGCTGATGCATTGGGCCTGTGTTGCACAAAGAGCTTTTCTTCACTATCTGGGATGGCTGTGGATCATCTGTCGTCTCATCTCCGAATGGCTTTAACATGAGTAAAGCAGGATCAGGAGTTTGATCCCGGCACTGGGATCCATTATAGCGCCCGCGCCGCCCACGTCCACGCCCGCGTCCTCTGCCCCTGCCTCTGCCCCGTCCCGCACCAGGAGGCTTGCCCGACTGAAGGCTGTTGTTGTCAGCTTGCTGGAGACCTGACCTGTCCGGCCCTCGCTTCCACGGAGGGATCCACCATTGGTTTGTCTGGACTGGTGGACCAAGACGCTGGGCCAAAGTACTGGACACCTGCTCGTCTTCAACAGGTAGAGGCGCCTGTCTCTGAGAGATGTGGGACACATTATCAGCTAAAATTAAGGACAAAAACACTACTGATGAGTATCCCAAAAACAGTCCTTTTTGAATAACCAAGCATGTTTTCAGACCTGCCAATGTGAGAGGGAGACCTGATATATGCTCTAAGGTCCTGCGATAAAATACAGGAATTTTGGTCTAAGAATCATGATTATATTAATAAGTATCAGGATTGTGCTTTTTTTTGTATTTATGTATTCAAGTATTTATGTACTAGGAGATCCATCTTTTTTACGCTCTAGGGCCAGTTGTTCAAAGGTAAGCTGATCGGATTTTTGGTTATCGGATTGGATCAAATCTTGAAAATGGGTTGTTCAAAAGGGAAAGAAGGAATCTGAAATCAGATTAGATTAGATCACGGAATCCAATCCTAGTTTTAATCTGGATCAAACCTTCAGTTTGTGTTGTTCAAAACATGTCAGTAGGATTTGGATAACTTTGATCCAAAAAAAAACAGGATTATCCTGATCCCAACTACAAGATTTCAAGGTGGATTCCAGGAAGAAAATGTAGTAAAACGGTAAAATTGGTAAAATAACCATTTGTATCATTTAGTGTACATAATTTTATTTATATTTTGCACTTGACTTGTGTAACCGTTGTAACAGTGATAAAGTAGACATAGGCTAGCAATTAAGCTATTCAGTATAGTAAAGTCAAAATGAAAAAGATCTTGTCCCCATGAAATAATCCCCCAAACAGATTTCACTAACAAACACAAATAATATATTCCATTTTTCTGTCATTCATCACCATATATTAATAAAAATAAATAAAGAAAATCATCAGAGATGAGCCTGTTTTAAGATGTTTTCAAAAAATCCACAATGTATTTGTTAATGTATATTTGTTTTTTATTTGTTGTGGCTCAGATGAGGGGGGTCATACAATAAATTATGAATGGAAGTGGATGTTTATGTTATTTTTGTGTTTAGTCTCAAAATAAGAAACACTTACAGTGACCCCACGTCGGCTCTTCTACCTGTTCTTTACATAGCTGCTAGCCCACATTGTGACATGCACTGGTAATCCGGATTTGGTAATCTTGAAAACTGTGTGTCTGGATCAGGGTGATCCAGTCCAATGTTGCTTTGGAAAACCGGCATAAAAGTAAGACGGATTACCCGATCCTGAATAGGAAAAAATGGGATTTCCAAATCCGGATCATTAAATGTTATGAACAACTGGCCCCTCATGTTGAGACGAGCGAACGGATCCAAATAAAGACTAGAATATACTACATGACTTTTGCACAGATTTTTGCCTCAAATTGCAGTCAGTTGCCAAAAATCAGAGCCAGTCAGCAGATTTTGGGCAGTCGGAGTTGGCAAAATTTAAAAAATAGAGTAGTTTAGGACACGCACACGAGTCAAGGCTCGTACATCTTTCCCTGTGATTTATTGTACTGCACATACAGAAACATCTCTGATGCACATTTAAATAAATCATTAACAATTAGTTGTTCAGTTCAGTTTCGTACACGCGTAAAATTTTTGTATATACGGTTGTCGACATTTTTGGGTTGTAGAATGTGGTTTTCACTACCGTAAATAACTGAACTTGTGTGTACAGAAAAAGATTAAGCACTAAAACACAACTGAATTTAGCTGCAGTGTGTGTGTGTGTGTGTGAGATTGTAAAAGTAGTGTATTCCAGCCTTTACTGCGAGACACTGGTGATAAGCAGGGTTGCAGTCTTTCCTTAAATGAGTTGCAGAACTGGGGAAGGTGGCAGCATATTAAAAATGTCATATGGGTTACTTGAAAACTTGGACATTTATAGCTGGAGGGGTAAATATTTGCCATGTAAAGAGGATAGGTGGTTTACTTTTTTTTATATTATAATAATTTATTAGATCTGTTCCAGCAATCGATGCATTTTGTGACCGACACATGGCTTCATATAATACCTCTGCAATATGAAGTGTTTTGTTTTGTCTATTGAAGGAGAAAGTAAAAAGTCTGACACAAAAAACAAGCATATTATTGTAATACTACTCCAGTAATACAAAACGAAAGCATTATAAGAAAAAAAGAAAAACGTAACGGATCACAAATGATATTTTATGACTTGTACCTGCACTGAGATCACATGAACTAGAAGGAAGTCTATTGTCTATTTTGTCTCCTAGTTTTAGTCCGCAATTTAAAATCACCAGGCAGTTCTCAACCTATCACAACCACTATATTTGTTCTCTTTTAAACACTAAATTATGGTATTAATACTTAAGTTAATTAAGTCCTCAATGTCTTGATCGTGGATTCGCGGTGTCTAATTATTCCACTGTCCCGAGTTTAGCTTTAACACGGATGAAACACCCATGGACCAGCCAATCAAGGTCTTCAGGACTAGAAGCGATCAGGAAATTGTGCGATATCACGGTTTTTGATCGTGGATGATTAAAATGTCTCCATGATCTGCTTTTGAAGAAATATCATAGTATCGTGCCACAGAGCATTCTCAGTTCAGTTCTGGCATCTCCATCTCAACATACTGTACAACGCGACGCACATACACATCAATGCAGAGGTACGGGACACTGCAATTCACTAAAGTTCATTATTTGCATGTGCTTTAAAGCCTTGCCGGTTAAACATTTAATTTGCGTGCTGATTTTGTTCTAACGTGCGCTTTTCTGAGCGCGTACACGCGAAGTGCACAGGCACTTAAAGCATGTCAAAAAGCGCCTGCATACTGGACTAAATTATCTTTTCGAGTCTTATTGCGCTAATACCGTCAAATACTCACAAGGTTTACATAAACAGTTGGTTTTGTCTAAAGTGAAAGCAATCATTGAAGAGAACACCTGGTGTGCGTGTTATATGCGTGTATTTTAGATGCGTGCCGGTTATAGTGACAGTAGTCTATAGTAAACATGCTGCCGCTTGTCCTTAAAGGCGTACCGGTAGTTCCCCCAAAAATTTAAATTGCAGTCATTTACGCTCTCAAGTTGTTTTAAACCCGAATAAGTTTCATTCTTCTGTAGAAAATAAAAGTTATTTTGAAGAATATGGCTAACCAAACAGTTGCTGGTCCCCATTTATTTCTCCTATGGAAGTCAATGGGAACCAGCAGTTGTTTGGTTACCCACACTCTTCAAAATATATTATTTTGTGTTCAGCACAAGAGACATTAACACAGGTTTGGAACAACAGAGTGAGTAAATGACAATTGTAATTTTTTGGGGAACTACGCCTAATGTTAATAAAACAAAACACAAAGAGAAAAATCACTCACTGCTTTTGACTGAGAACTTTTACTAGTAGCTTTAATAAGAATCAATGTATAATCATCAGTCTATGTAGTTTTATTTTCATATTTGTTAATTTAATTACTTTCTTCAATGCTACTGTTGAATACACCTACTGTAGCTGAAAAAATAAACCACTGTTTATTTTATTTATATTAAGTTGTGTATGTGTAATGTGTATATTTGTTCTTATTTTTTAGTAACAAAGAAAATAATGACAAAGATTTTTATCTTCGCAAATTTGGCCTAAATGTCGGCATTCTTTTTTATTTTATATTTTGTTGCCTAAGGCTTTGTTTTTAAAAATAGGGACATTAGTTTGGCTGTAATGCTCAGTCACTTGCAAAATAGTAAAACCAACATGAGAAGGAATCGTGATAAAATCGTGATTTTCCTGAAAAAAAAATCATATGATGATATGATATATTTGCCATATCGCCCACCCCTACAGGACTCAGATTGGTTTCTGCAGAATTGATTTAGGCGAGACCAAATTGAATCCAATGCAGAAGAGTGACACATCAACAACGATACATAGTGATAAATGGTTAACAGACAAACCTTTGAAGCGTTCTTCAGCCTTGCTGAGCTCCTTACATAAGACGACTATCAGAAAAGAGAAAAGTCAAAAATCTCACATAAAGGGTTTGTACAGGCATACTGCCATTGAGTGCATCAGTAAAATATAGATATCATGGTCAGTTAGTCTCAGGGCTTGACAGTCAGATTTATCTTTCTGCTGGCCTAGTCGCTGCAGAAGTCCAGATTTTAATTTGCTCTGGTGACGCTTTTACAGGGGCAAAAATTAAACATATAGCATCATCTTTTTAAACTAAAACGTGATTTTTGGCTAAATACAAAAATTATATCACAATACACATCTTATATTTCAGTTTTAAGTAATTTAAAGCTTTTTAAGGGCTCATATTGTGCGATAGCAGCTCTAACACAAAGGTCTTCAACCCTGCACTCCTGGGGATCCACTGTCCTGTCCTGCAAAGTTTATTCCCAACCTCTCTGCCATTCTCAAGGCATCCGGAAGAGCTGGTTCAGGAGTGTTTGAGGCTTTTTACACCTGGTCACTTTCATGCGTTCTCTCTGAACGGATATCAATCCGATCGTGACAAGCCCAGGTGTGAATGTCCTCCGAAACGCTTTCGAGACGGATTTAAATCTGATTTTGAAATTAGCAGATGATAAATAAAATGCAGCTCATATCGGTAGCTTTCGTTGATGTGAACTCCGTTGATTTTACATATAGAACAGGAATTGAATATCAGATTAATTTCCGTTTTGCGGAGACAGATTTATGCGGCCAAGTGTAAATGGAACCGTTTTAATAAATCAGAGAGCTATCCGATCAGTAAAAAAGCATGAAGTGACCAGGTGTAAACAGACCCTTTGATTAGGGTTTGAGCTGAACTCTTCAGGACAGTGGGTGAGCAGGAGCAGGGCTGAAGACCTCTGGTCGAACATGTACGCACTAACATAATTGACAGCATAAATTGGGCAAGTGGCAGTTCTGTCAGCTGACCCCATGTAATCCTTATTGTCAAGCCCTGGATCACTGAGGTTAAAAGGTCTACAGCACCTCACTTGACATCTGTATGTCAATCTTCTGTTCAAGCCTCTGCACTGCTGCATGCAGGAACTGAAAGACAACAAACAGATGAGATGTATTAAAAAGACCTCGATTCTGACCACACATCTGAATGCGTTATAAAGTTGAAAAGAGAAGCTCTTACCCTACAATAGTTCAGGACCTCAAGCAGTATATTCTGCTGATCCTCCCCGACAGCAGATTTGCTCTGGTTTAGAAAACAATTTGGATGTAATAATAATAATTTATCACATTTATATAGTGCTTTTCTCGGCACTTAAAGCGCTTTACATGGAAGGGGGAATCTCCTCAGCCATCACCGATAGCGGATGTTAAAGGAACACTCCACTTGTTTTTGGAAATAGGCTCATTTTCCAGCTCCGCTAGAGTTAAATAGTTGAGTTTTACCGTTTTCAAATCCATTCAGCCGATCTCCGGGTCTGGCGGTAGCACTTTTAGCATAGCTTAGCATAGATCATTGAATCTGATTAGACTGTTAGCATCTCTCTCAAAAAAAAATGTCCAAAGAGTTTCGATATTTTTCCTATTTAAAACTTGAGTCTTCTGTAGTTACATCGTGTAGTAAGACCGACAGAAAATGAAAAGTTACAATTTTCTAGTCCAATATGATTAGGAACTATACTCTCATTCCTGCGTAATAATCAAGGAACTGCTGCCGTGCAGCAGCGCAGTGATATTACAAACTTAGTGCCGGTCACGTTGGAAGTTACCGAGCTGGGGACTATTTTCAGGCGCTGCGAATATGCTCTCCTGCAAACCGCTGCTCTGTACGGCAGCAGTTCCTTGATAGTTCCTAGTCATATAGGCCTAGAAAATCATTTAACTCTAGGGGAGTTGGAAAATGAGCCTATTTATTGGTGAATTGGGTAATTTATGCATAGAATGGGTACCGTACTTGTATGAACTTAAGTAGTGTGTCAACATCAACACTTGTTATGAGACTCAACAAACCTGTTCTGGTGCATTTGGAAATACTGGAGGCTCCATGGCAGCTAAAGGACTGATCGCCATGTTCAGTCCAGACATCTCCACAGGACCTCTGGCCGAGTCACACGGAGGCACAGCTTGGCAAAATGTGTGCTCCTGAGAAGGGAGTCCTACGTTCGTGTCCTTTGGAAGAGAGAGAATGATCATTACTCACATGATGAGCAACATTTTTTATCTGGTACTCACAAGTTAAAGGATGTTTTACCTCATGTTGTCACTTTCTTCCATTAAATTAATTTAGTGACCGAAATCTTTGCAACAAATGTACGTTGATGATCTTTTTTTCCATAGACGAGATGATAATGAGACGACGCCAATGTCATTGAACAATAACTGACTTTATCAACATGGAATATCATTGATTAAAAAAAGATGAGACTAAAATGTAGTTTTGTAAAAAATAAAAACTTCACCAAATTCTTGCTGTTTTTTGTCGAATAAAAAGCAATCTGGCAACCACGCTCTCTCTACTAGAGATGTGCGAGACTAGGCGATGAAATGAAACTGCTGCTGCTAATTGACATGGAAATACTATCATCAAGTAAAATCAACAATTCCAGATTTCATTAGTGTTTTTATATTAAAGGGTTCTCCCAAAAATGAAGTTTCTGTCATTATTTACTCGCCCTCATGCGTTCCAAACCCATAAGATCTTCAGAACACAAATGGAGATATTTTGCACACAAAAAAAAAAGAATCGCTTCACATCATTAAGGTTGAACCACTAGGGCTGGGCATCGTTCAAAATCTTTCGATCCAGTGCCAATTTCGATACCTCAGTTTCGATACCGGTTCCTAACGATACTTTTTTCGATACCAATTTTATGAAATCCATTTTAACAAGATTACATAACATATTACCTCAGAAAAACTTTTTATTTTTTTATTTTTATTTTTTCAGTTTGACTCATGCTCCTTAGTCAGTGCACAAAGGAACAAAAATTTTTTTATAAAGAGCTCATGCTCACCAATGCTGAATTTTTAAATAAAAAATAAAGTAAAACTTTAGTAGGCTAATATTGTGAAATAGTATTTCAATTTAAAATCTTATTTGAATATATTTCAAAATTTAATTTATTCCTGTGATGTCAAAGCTGAATTTCAAAATGATTACTTCAGTGTCACATGACCCTTCAGAAATATGAAAACAGTTTGCTGCTTAATATTTTGGAAACTATGATAAATTTTTTCATGATTCTTTGATGAATAAACAATTAAAAAGAAAAGCATTTATTTAAAAACGAAATATTTTGTAACATTACACATGTTTTAATGTCACCTTTGATAACTTTAATGCATCCTTACTGAAAAAAATTTCTCTGACTAACCAACACATTTTTGAACGGCAGTGTACATTCAGTAGGTTATTATTTATTGCAATATATACACTGTCAGAGTGATCAACAAGGTATCTCTTCATTTACCAGTCGAAGACGGAGAAACTTTCTGCTCTCATGTTTACTCCGTGCACTGTCAAGGTCTTCATCATGTTTGTCGTGGTACCGGTCTTTGCAGCAATTATTTTGCAGCTATACTGCATCGCGCGCTGTTAGCATCGAGCCTGGAGAAATGTACCCACACTTTTGATCGACTTTTCCACATCTTTAAGGTATTATGTGTGTGTGCTCGCGTCTCATATGAATATGTGCGCGGACAGTTTGTGTGTGTGTGTGCTCGCGTCTCATACGTATGCGCGTCGAGAGTTTGTACGTGTACGCACGCGTCTTATACGAGTATGTGTTCGGAGAATTCCGCGCGTCTCGTGTGTGTAGAGTTTGTGTGTATGTGCGTGAGCGACTTTATGTGTGTCGCGTTTATGTGTGTCGTTTAGGGCTGTTGGAACGAATTCCGAAATTCGAATATAATTCGAATATTTAAAATACTAAAATAGTAAAAAATACTATTCGAAAGCTGAAGTTACTATTCGAATATTGCTTTTTTTATTTCTTTTTTTTATTATTTTATTATATGATATCTTGCCTTTCTCGCCAACTTGGCTTACACAGGCATGTGAAAATGAAATGCTTTTGTTTCGCCTGATAAACAATTAAAAAATTGAATCGTAACACAATTGTGCGCGTTATCCACGCTGCATCGTCATAACAATACTGTCAATAATGGCGGCGAGCAATGTCTCCATGGAAACGGAGATCACCACTCCTGACAATTTGAGAAGCGATGTGTGGAAGGTGTTTGGATTTCAAATCATAAATGGGAAAATTAAATCACAAATAAAGTCTGAATGAAATATCACTCCTCAACTTGCAACCTTACTGTGCGTTCACACCGGACGCGAATAGCGCGTCAAATTCGCGCCTGCCGTGTCTAGTTATACACTTGACCACTTTTGTGTCCTTTCGCGCTATTCGCGTCCGGTGTGAACGCACCATTAGGGCACATCTGACAACGCTACACCATGACAAGCTATAGGCGATCTGTCCGCTGCTAAAACACTCACTGACAGACGCAACAATCACTGACAGAGTTGTGAAAATCTGACACAACATCAGACAACTGATCAGTGGAAAAATGTCCATTTAAGTTGCCAAATTAAAGTCATTCATTTTGTTCCGCTGTTTTATTGTTAATAAAAAAACGCGATCACCCGTTTCTAAATGTTTATTGTAATGTTAGCTGTCCCTCTAGTGGACAGAACGTGTAACAACAACCAAATGCTATAGTGGCATTGACGATCCATAAGCCTGTGTAATGTCGCAAATATTAATAATAGGATGAATTTGAGCATTTAATATTCGAATATTATTCGAATATTAAATAAAATATGGAATGGAATTCGAATAGTATTATAGAGGAAGATTGACAGCCCTAGTGTCGTTGTGCATTTCATATGTATTTGTTTGAGCACTGACGTTGACGAGTTAACTCCTTAGGTATCGAAATCTGGAACCGAACAACATGTCATTTTTCGATACTCGTTAGTATCGAGGCAATTCGGTCGGTACCTAAAAAGTATCGAGACTCGGTACCCAGCCCTTAGAACCACTGTAGTCACATGGACTATTTTAACGATGTATTTACTTCCTTTCTGGGCCTTGAAAGTTGCAATGACGTTGCTGTCTATGGCTGGTTCTTAAACCTCTCGGATTTCATCAAATCTTAGGCCATGTCCACACTTATACGTTTTCAAATGAAAACGTATATTTTTCTCTCCGTTTTGGCCTTCTGTCCACACTGAGATGCCGTTTTAAGTCAATGAAAACGTAGCTTTTGGAATACGCTCTCCAAAGCGGATAAATTTGAAAACGGCGTTTTCGGGTTGTAGTGTGGACTGTGAAGCCGGAGGTATTTGAAAACGATGACGTACGTTTAGTCATGTGATCATGTTGTACCAATAGATATTCATGTTTACCGGTATTGTGCCTATTATGTGCTGTTCACTTTACACTGTTGCTAAAATGTTACTTTGCACACTCTTCATATCACAGTCCTGCAAAGATGACAGAAAATGTACTCACATTTGCTGCTGTCCTGCGGCAAAACATGAGAACATGAGCAGTCGCGTTTTAGACCAAACATACGGTGACTGAGTGCGACCTGGACCGCATCAGTGAATGGTGAGATATTTTGCTAAATTAAATGATCCTGTTAGAAGAATTGCACGATAATTGTATTATTTATTTTTCCATCTGTATCATCTCAGTGATCTTTTGTGGGGTTTTACGCAAGCGCTGTAAAGGTGAATTTAGCGTTTTCAGGCGTTTTTCAAAAGTTTCTCATCCACACTGAAACGTCCGAAAACGCTAGTGTGGACGGAGAGCGTATATAAACGAAAACGCCGTTTTCAAATGTCTCAGGATTAATGTAGACGTCATTTTCAAATGTCTCCGGATTAATGTAGACGTACTTAATTTGTGTCCCGAAGATGAACGAAATCTTACGGGGTTGGAACAACATGAAGTTGAGCAATTACTGACAGAATAAAAAAAAAATTGGGGTGAACTAACCCTTTAAAACAACAGAAAAAAGACTGCATTTTGGGAGTGAATGCAAAGGCATTAAATATAATTTTTCCTCCCATCTCCTATTTTTTCCCAATCACCATGAGGGGGCTCCGTTAGAATCCGAATGACCCATAAAATTATGACAATTTTATCACTATTCCTAAGAATGTAATGGTATGAGCATCTGGCTAGTGGCTTAGTTATTTTTCATTGATTAACTGCTAAACTTTTCATGAAAGAGAGGAGGAGGGCAGTGGCACGATACCCCGTCTGCGGCACTACAGTCTGGACTCTGCTTTAGGCTCTGCTCATCCAGAAAGGTTTGTCGGCTCTCATGGTCACGGTGTCCTTTTAAACTCCTCCTGGTAGGCCGTTTCTTAGGGGGTGCAGAATCCTCCGGGTTTTCTGAGACAGAAGTGAGGAAAATATATAACTGACCCAAATTTGTCCATATACAGACACTTAATGTTACTCTGCATTAGATACGAAATAATAATCCCAAATTACATTATAGGCTATATATACACACACACACAAAAAAAAGTTTGAGCAAAACATTTAAAAGAAATGTTTCGGGTTGTATAGTAAGTGTGACACTTTGTGGTTGTTAAAAATGAGTGTTTGACATAGTTAACGTAATGTGGTTAATTTAGCTACACATTTGTGAATTTGAGGACAGATGATGACTAACGTTACATCTAACTAAGCAAATCACCAGAACACTATTGCAAAATGGCTCAGAAAAGTTAAGATATAACGTTAGAAGTATAAAGCAATTGTTTTCTTTAAAATCTTGTATTGATTTGATTTTAAAGGATCAGATGTAAAGTTAGGTCCAACAAGCCAAACCTCGCTCTCGGATGTTTCTTCTGCTCCAGGTAACGTTAGAAGCTCTGGATGAGCACGAGTTCATCATCATCCCTCATCGGAGTTATCGGACTCGACAGGAGCGAATATACTCAGATCCATCTCCGTTTCTGGATCTTCATCTTCCAGCTTGACAACAACAAATTGATTTGTTCCGTCCTCATCGATGTTTGAGCAACTTTGAGGGCGCGAGTCAGCGCCAGAATGAAGCCTATCCTTCATTTTCAGTCACCACGCGAACAACTATCGAGGATTTTCCACAGTAAAGTCTTGTTTGATCCTCACCAAAGACTCAGCAGATTAATTTTAAGTTTAAAACAGGCTCACATTCGTTCGGACTGCAGCTGGCGCGTTTGAGTAGCTGATTGTGTGTGTAGTAGTATCCTACTAGAGTTCAGTTGGGATTGGCGGATGGATATTCAAATAGTAATAACTTACTGATACTGACGTAAATACTCGAGGATATTTCCAGATACCCTCATTTAATGGTAACGATACTAGATGTTTATTTCAAAGTGGTGATTGTAATAATTATTTAGCATTAAATGAGTGCATATCACAAGTGGTGAAATGAAAATAATGAACTATGTCAGCGAGTAGTTGTGCAGGATCTAGGAACTATTTCTCCTTCCGCTGAGCACACATTCAGGAGCAGCAGTCATAGTCATTTCTCTTTTCTTCACTAAATAATGACCCAGTTAATTT
Organism: Phoxinus dragarum; assembly: GCA_033366665.1. Classification (NCBI taxonomy): domain Eukaryota; kingdom Metazoa; phylum Chordata; class Actinopteri; order Cypriniformes; family Leuciscidae; genus Phoxinus; species Phoxinus dragarum. The sequence goes on from JARPMJ010003872.1 coordinate 70,770, forward strand.
TGTCGTTTTCTACAATATGTTTTCTATGGAATCCTGTAAAATGTAAACAATAATAATAATTTTAAAAAAAATAGTAACACAGTTAATTTAGTCATTTACCACAATACATTTTCTATGGAAGCCTGTAAAAAAAAAAAAAGGTAATCGCGAGTTTCTTTTTTCACATTTCTGACTTTCTTTCGCGCAATTCTGAAGTTATATCTTTAATTTGTCTCGCAATTCTGAGAAGAAAGTGAGATTTATGAGATATAACTCGAAATGTGTGATTTTTAACAAATCATTTTATTTAAAATCATTCAATAATTGATCATATGTGTAATTGTTGTTATTAATGATATGGAATACTATGATAATTTGAACTTAAACATGAAAAGTAAAACATTAACCAAATTATCATTGAATCAATGTTGAAATTTAACACTGATTCTTCATCAGGTTTGCACCCTGTAAATGTTATTTCAACATGAAAATTTATATGGTTTTGATTCAAAAAGTCACTCAAAATAAATAACATCTTTCAGTTTACATGCAAATGTATTTATTTATGCCTCCACACTGTTTGAACAGGATAACATCACATTCAGAAAAAAAAACATATGGAGTTTAACATAAAATATAGTATAATAAATTGGATGACAATGTGACAATTACATTGAATTGTTATAGCCTATCATAATTTATAAAGCAAATACCAGAAGAAGAGTCTGGAAAAACCATGACAACCTGATCTGTAAAATGGAAATAAATGCAAGTGGAAACACGCCAACAAAGACAGAAACAGCAAAGCACTAACATTACTCTTGATGAATATTACTCTGAACTCAGGGGTTTCCACCACAAGCAATGCCCCCAAGCCGTTCACAGGCTTAACAAAGACATTGTTGCACCTTCACAGCAAAGATAAACTCTGAGACCTCCTTTTTCTCTCACTTGTTGTTGTAAACAATAATAATACAAAAATAAAAAGTTAGAACTGCACAATAGAACACGTTATCGGTAGTGTATGATTGACAGAGTCCTAAATATTTGGAAATGTGACTAATTATTATACATTATAAATGTACTACAAAATTAAGTGAAATTTGATCAAATGTTTACGTTTAAGTTGAAACATGCTGAATTCAACTTTTTAACGAATTTTGGTATAGACTTTTCCCTTTCACCTGCAGACACGACACGAGGGACTGAATAGGAAAAGCAAGATGAAAAGATTTAAATAGTTTGTGAAAAAAGGTAAAGATAGATAATTAACTAGAATTAACAGTGTAAACATTTTGTAAAATGTAGCCTATTTAGGATGTGTGTGAATAAGAAGGTCCCCTTTTGCAAATTAGGTCATATAAAGTCTTAAATATCTTAACATGGTATAACAAAAGTTTTAATTAACATTTTAAAGTGCACCAAAATGACATGTTTAAAAGTTTTTCCTTGAAAAAAAATCATTCATGACTTTTTTTTTCATTTTATTTGTAAAATATATATATATAAATCCAGTATAAATCTGAAAATTTCTACATTTAAATCAAGGCCTGGTTCTAGAGCATAAACACAAAGTGGAACAAACTTTCTATCACACACACACACACACACACACACACACACACACACACACACACACACACACACACACACACACACACACACACACACACACACACACACACACACACACACACACACACACACACACTACTATAGCAAGGAGAATCAAAAGGTAGGTATTGTTTGATAGAAAACGTTTACATTTTTTAGAAAATATAAATTGCATTACATTTGGACATTCTCATGCCGAGAGACTGCTGATAAAAGACAAAAAAAATATATAATTTTTATTATGAATTTGCATATCTATTCTCTTTGACATGCAATAACTCGGGAAGGAAATAGGGTAGGAGAAAAAATCTTTTTTTGTGAAGTGCCCCTAAATGTGGGATGCATCTTGAATCAATTTTGTGGTGATTGCATAAAGTAATCAAAACTTACAGCATTTGTAACAAATAGCCTTTTTGTTTAGTCCTCACACATTTGGAAGGCATTTATAAAATTGATGTTTTCTGAGTGACACACACAAAACTAAAGACTCATAACTCTAAAACTAACAAGGAGAATCAAAAGGTAGGTATCGTTTGATAGAACACTTTTTGAAGTTTTAGAAAATATACATTACAATATATTTGGACATTCTCATGCTGAGACACGGCTAAGAAAAGACGAAATATATATACATTTATTTTTGATTTTGCATTATCTTTCTTATTTGACATGGAATAACTCAGGAAGGAAATAAGGTAGGAGGACAATTCTTTTTTGGTGAAGTCCCTGTGATTTTTACATGTCCCTCTACATCGAATTTTGTGGTGATTGCATAAAGTTCTCATAATAAGTTACAGCATTTGGAACCAAGGTAGCATTTTTGTTCTTGACGCCCCCTAATGTGCATTTTTAAAATTGTTCCTCCATGAGAAATATCTTTTGATCAACACAATAGATTGTTCATTTTGGGCTAATTTTAATTGTAATAATATACTGTATAAAACGATGTGCCATTTTCAACGGTTTGTGAATGTTTCATGAGCTGCATGATGTTTTGACACATTGCAGTAGGCCTATAGTGCAATTTTTTTTTAAGATTATGATTTTTAAAAAATATTTATCAGAAAATAAGTCAGCACTACTTAGGAGTTAATCAAATTGGCTACATTTATTGTGAACTTCAGACTCTAAGCTTTCAAATGACACTAGGGTGAGCACCCGTCCGCTTTGCGTTGTACCGCACAGCATTTTCACCCCTTGTCCCGCACGTCGCATATTGACAAAATGTCCCGCATTTCCATCAGTCTGTTGGTTTTTAATGATCATATTAAGAAAACGTGCATGCGATCTTTTGCCTTTTTAAGAAAGCATTTTATTTATTGTTTTTGTGGCGTAGTTTTTCACCTACATTTAACAGCGCTTCGTCAGAAGTACAAACACAACAGCCGTTTTTAAAATCCTATCCAATGGTTGAAATTAAAGGAGTAAACACGGTCACTGGTAGGTTGTGGCAGCTGTCAATCAAAATGTGGAGCGGTGATTCGTTCCATGTGTTCCCTGTCAGAAAACAAATGGATAATTCGGTCAATTAAAATGTGAATTTAACAGAGTTAGAACTTATTGCCTGCTGTGGTTGTTCTTATTCACATCCTTTCTAAAAAATATAAAAGTTTTTGGTTTAATAGATTCTTAATATATAAGACTGTCAATTAACTAATTTTATGTTGTTTGTTTTTTTATTTGATCTTTATTTATTTTGTTGGATTTTAGTTGGACTTGGTCAGAACTGTTTCAAAAATAGTTATCTGCATGATGCCTGCTGCCTTTGGGCTCAGTGATGTTGAACTTAAATGACATGTAAAATAAAGACATGTTATGTTACATTGTAATGTAATGGTGTTTTCTGGAAGGGACTAACGAACAAAGTATTTTAATCAGCTGAAAGGCAGAATACAAATGTTTTTATTAAGTTAGATTATATTATATATAATATATATTATATAATCTTTACATTATATAACAGTTTCAGGTTATTTTTAGTGTTGGTAACATGTCCCACATTGTCCCACACAAACTTAGTAATCGTCCCACATTTGGTTTGTTTGATGGTGGTCACCCGGCGCCTGTGGGCGGTACATTCCGGTTTAGAGGAACTACTCGCGCGCTCATTAAGAGTTTATCAAAGTGGTTAGATTCATTAAAAAGCTGAGATTCTAAGCTTTAAGATGATACATAATTTCAATTTGTGTTTTCCACGTTTGAGAACAAGCACGGACGGTTCCGGGAACATTGGAAAACACATTGCATCCCGGAAAGATGAGATATGTTTTTTTTTTTTAGGTAAGTATGCATCACTTCGTGAGGAATATCTCGTGATAAACGCAATCGGTTATGTTGTGTTTGGGCTTTTTGTTATCATGAGACTCTGCTGTCAATAAAAAATGTTCGACTTTCCACAATTGATGCATGTTTCATGGAGTTATGAGCTCATATGTCACACCAAAACTTCACATCGATGCATACTTCACTGGATGTCCGCCTGTGCAGGTTCATGTGTTGCCTTTAGTAGCCCGGTTCACGGAAATGTAATTGGGGGTTGAAGAACAACAACAAAGAACAAGTGACAAGACTTATGTGGACAAAAAGCATTTGGTGACGTTTATTGCAGGAGTGATAAACAGTATACTGAAGTTAAATACAAAAAATGATAAAATACAGCTGGTTGTCAAAGCAGCAGTAAATAATTTAGGACTATAGTGGGACTGACATGGGAAGAAGTGAGGGAGAACCTCACCAATCAGTCAAGCCATGAAGCATTGGTTAATATTAATGGTTATTATCTTACGATGGAATGCTAGACGCTTGCTGGCCAATGGCCAATAATTCAAACATTACATCAAAGACAGGAAAGTAAATCCAGATGTAGTGTGCATCCAGAACACTTGGTTAAAAGTCAAATTTAGAGTTTGTGATTTATGGATAGGGATAAGGAATGACAGAGATTAATGGGAGGAGGATGTGCTACATTTATTAAACAAGATATAGAAAATGGAGAGGATCTAGAATACATTGTGGTAGTATTGTGGGAAAGAGGGGGAGGATGTGGTTATAATAAACTACTATAATCCTTGTAAAGGTTGGAAGTAGATACGTTATTAAGGATACAAGGAAATAATAGACAAAAAGTAATATGGTGTGCAGATTTTAATGCTCACAGCTAAAAATATGGGGGGGTTAGATGTAAATGGAAGGGTAATAGAAGATTTGATGGATGATAAGTAATTAATGTGTATGAATGACGGAAGAGGAACAAGAATAAACATAACAACAGGAAATGAATCGGCATTAGATATTACATTAGTGTCTAATCCCTTGGCTGGAATAAGTAACGCATGTTTGGATCGATACAACAGTGGGCAGCGATCACTACCCAGTATCATAAGTGGGAGAGCGAGTGGAAATAAGACCAGGTGAAGGAATACCACAATGGGGTTTTAGAAGAGCAGATTGGATCAAATTCCAGCAATTAAGAGGAATCATTATCAAGGATAGACATTTCTGGAAATATAGACGAAACAAACAAACAAATAACACCAGTTATGATTATGGCAGCAGGTGTATCTATTCCCAAGAGTAAACAGAAGGAGGAGTAAAAAACTGGTTACCCATGGTGGACAAGAATGTCGTCAGGCTGTTAAAAACAGGAAATAAAAGCATCAAATGAGTAAAAAACTCCCACAACATGCAGCATTTGATTCAGTATAAGAAGGCACAGGCTAATGTGAGAAGAACAGTACGTCAAGCTAAAAGGGCAAGTTGGAAGACATTTTGCAATGAAATAGGAAGATCAACGCCTGTGGGAGAGGTTTGGGGAATGATAAAAAGGATGGGAGGAGTAAGGAGGGAATGGGAAATTCCAGTGATAACGACTGAGGAAGGAACAGCAATCTCCAATAAGGATAAGGCGGGAGATAATGGCGAAAGCATTTGTAAAAATTCACAGTTCAGATAACCTGTCAGAAGTATGCAAAATGAGGTGCATTAGACTGGAGGGAAAAAACTGATGATAAAATTGATGATCCTTTTAATATGGCAGAGTTGAGGAGAGCAATAAATAGAGCTAAAATCCAACCTCGAAAAGATCAACAATGCTACGTGATGCTAAAAAAATCCAGGGGAAAGGAGCGCTTTTAAAGTTGCTGTACCTTTATAACCGAGTGTGGGAGGAGGGGAGATTACCGAGTGCATGGAAAGAGGCAGTAGTCATTCCCAATGAGGGAAAACCCCCCATACAGAAATGTAATATATGTACACATATGAAATATACATATATTACATATATCCACATATATAAAATATATATGCCCATATATAAAACCTATTAGAAAATGTAACGAATTGACATTTAAAACCAGCCCATATATTTTATGTATGTATAATAGTGTTTTTTTTTATATATACATGATGTCACATATATAATTATCAGTTTTCAAATAGAATTTGTGTAGTTGTTTTGTTTTTATGAGCTGGTCAAGAAGAGAATATAAATTGAAATGAAATGTGGATCTGTAGACTTGAAATAAATAGTTAAATAGTAAATAGTTTGGCATATAGGCTATAAATTAAACATATCGGTGACATATATGGTCAAAACATACGAGTATTATAAATATCATATACATCATATTAATATATGTCAATATACTCATTTAATTTGGCAAATTTATATATGATAAAAACCTATATCAACATATATGTAGAGAGTATGTATATATGTGATAGCAATTATATTGTCTTATATTTAGTATATATGACGGGCGTCACTAGCGATATAGGGGACATATATGTCATATATTACATTTCCATGTGGGCCAGCAAGGATCCTTCTAAATACACAAGTTATAGGCCAATAGCATTAACATCAAATGTATGCAAAATTATGGAAAGGATGATAACAGAAAGGTTATCGTATATACTAGAAAAAAGTGGAAAGCTAGCAAACTATCAAAGTGGGTTTTAGGAAAGGTAGGGAGTACCATGGATTCGGTGATAAGACTAGAAAATGAAATAAGAAAGGCTCAGGCAAATAAGGAATCAGTCATTCATTACAGTGTTTTTTTTATATAGAAAACGCTTATGACATGATGTGGAAGGAAGGATTGTTAATAAAGTTGCACTTGGGTGTAGGTGGAAGAGTTTTTAACTGGATAAAGAGTTTTTTGTTTGGGAAGAAAAATTGAAGTACGAATAGGGTCAGACATATCAAGTCAGTTCGCAGTGGGGCAATGGTACACCTCAAGGCAGTGTGATAAGCCCGATACTTTTCATCATCATGATCGATGATGTCTTCACAAAGGTGCCAGTGGATAGGGGTAGTAGAGTTGGGGAAAATGCCCCACTTAAAGGTAGGGTAGGTAGGATTTATATAAAAACTTTTTACCAAATTTGATTAAACTTTCTATATATATCAATGCATAATTAAAATGTAAGTACTCTGATAAAAAGAGTATAAAAATCGAGTGACTCTAGACCGTTTAATCTTCATTAAACACAGCTCATTATTTCCATTCGGGACGAATCACAGGATTGGCTTGCGCGACTGTCACTCGACGTCGCCATGACTACCGCCGTTATTACTAGCTCTGCCCACGTGCGCGCAGTCGCCGCACCCGTTTTTAGGTGGGAGTGAATGGAATTAATGAGCTGTGTTTAATGAAGATTAAACGGTCTAGAGTCACTCGATTTTTATACTCTTTTTATCAGAGTACTTACATTTTAATTATGCATTGGTATATAAAGACAGTTTAAACAAATTTGAATAAAAGTTTTTTTTAGACAATTCTGACCTACCCTACCTTTAAGGAAAATTACCACTGTGAAACAAAACCATAAATGTGACTAGAATTGCCATCCCAGTTTTGAGTGACTATATATGGCAGGAGTTATTCACCAAATATTAAAATACCTAAGCCTTCATAATTAATTAGTATTTTGACTGAAAAGTATTTTTGTACAAAGGGGGGCGTTTTGCCCCAGCGGTGGGCAAAATGAACAGACTATAGTTTTTTCATCTCTAAAAGTAAAAGGCAAGTAATGTATCAACATATATATTGATATTTATGGCGTTTTACCCCACAAGCTATGACTTTTAAAACATTCTTTTACTTTTTTAAATATAATTATATTAGTTACTAAAAAAACATATGCTCTCAAACAGACTTCACTATTCATCCATCATACATCACTGAGATATCCTGCAGAACAATATTCTCTTAAACACTTGTTTACTAATATCTGAAAACTATAGCAATTATCATGTAATCTCCTTCTCTTCAAATAACTTCTCCATAGAGATTTGTATATCTCCGTTGTCAACGTAGTGCATAGGAACAGTAAAAATGTATCTTGACTTTCTCTAATGGTTATTCTTGGGAAAAACAGGGTGGGGGGCGTTTTCCCCCACCTCTACCCTAGGGAGGTCACTGTTTGCGGATGATGGGGCTTTGTGGAAAAGGGGGAAGGAATATGGAGCATGCAATCAGGAAAGTACAAGGAGCAATTGATGAGGTGGTGGATTGGGGATATGATTGAGGATTTTAAGTTCTCAATAGAAAAAACACAAACAGTCTTTTTCACCAGGGGAACAAATTAAGGAAGGGATGAAGTTAAATATGTATGGGAAAGAATTAGAATGGGTTGGAACATAAAAATTTTTGGGAGTTATTTTCGATTCACGGTTAACATGGGCCGATAAAGAATATAGAAGGAAAATGCAAAAAAGTAATTAATGTGATGAGATGTTTGACAGGTATATGGGGAGCTAGTTGCTCTGCATTAAAAACAATATTTGTGTGCATTGATAAGATCTGTGTTGGATTACGGGCAGTGTAGCTTATGGATCAGCAGCCAAATCTCTATTAAAGAAACTAGATATGATTCAGGCACAGGCAAGTGTCACCGGGCCCACCGGTGGGCCCAAAGTCATTACATATTTAAAATAGTAATATCCTATACTAAACCTAAACTAATATTGACAAACCATATATCAGGAACCACAGGATATATCTTGGGACCTGTGTCTGCGCAGGAGCGATCTCGGGACCTGGGGTCTGCGCAGGAGCGATCTCGGGACCTGAGTCTTCGCAGGAGCGATCTCGGGACCTGAGTCTTCGCAGGGAGCGATCTCGGGACCTGGGTCTTCGGCAGGAGGAGCGATCTCGGGGACGCTGGGGTCTGCGCAGGAGCGATCTCGGGACCTGAGTCTGCGCGAGGAGCGATCTCGGGACCTGAGTCTGCGCAGGAGCGATCTCGGGACCTGAGTCTTCGCAGAGCGATCTCGGGACCTGGGTCTGCGCAGGAGCGATCTCGGGACCTGGGGTCTGCGCAGGAGCGATCTCGGGACCTGGGTCTGCGCAGGAGCGATCTCGGGACCTGGGTCTGAGCGAGAGGAGCGATCTCGGGACCCTGAGTCTGCGCAGGAGCGATCTCGGGACCTGAGTCTGCGCAGGAGCGATCTCGGGACCTGAGTCTGCGCAGGGAGGCGATATCGGGACCTGAGTCTGCGCAGGGAGCGATCTCGGGACCTGGGGTCTGCGCAGGAGCGATCTCGGGGACCTGGGTCTGAGCAGGAGCGATCTCGGGACCTGAGTCTGCGCAGGAGGCGATCTCGGGACCTGAGTCTGCGCAGGAGTGATCTCGGGACCTGAGTCTGCGCGAGGAGCGATCTCGGGACCTGAGTCTGCGCGAGGAGCGATCTCGGGACCTGAGTCTGCGCAGGAGCGATCTCGGGACCTGAGTCTGCAAGGAGCGATCTCGGGACCTGGGTCTGAGCAGGAGCGATCTCGGGACCTGAGTCTGCGCAGGAGCGATCTCGGGACCTGAGTCTGCGCAGGAGCGATCTCGGGACCTGAGTCTGCAAGGAGGCGATCTCGGGACCTGAGTCTGTTCAATAGCAATCTCGGGACCTGAGTCTGCCCAGGAGCGATCTCGGGACCTGGGTCTGAGCAGGAGCAATCTCGGGGACCTGAGTCGCTGCGCAGGGAGCGATCTCGGGACCCCTGAGTCTGCCCCAGGGAGCGATCTCGGGACCTGGGTCTGCGGCAGGAGCAATCTCGGGACCTGAGTCTGCGCGAGGAGCGATCTCGGGACCTGGGTCTGAGCAGGAGCGGATCTCGGGGACCTGAGTCTGCGCAGGAGCAATCTCGGGACCTGAGTCTGCGCAGGAGCGATCTCGGGACCTGAGTCTGCGCAGGAGCGATCTCGGGACCTGAGTCTGCGCAAGAGCGATCTCGGGACCTGAGTCTGCGCAGGAGCGATCAATAGCGCAGTCATCACAGCTGTCAATCATAACATCACACCACAGCATTAAATAACTAACTAAAAACAAACTTATTTAAAAAACGCTTGAACTTACATTAGCGTGATAAAAACGACAGTAAATGACAGAAACCATATTTGGAAAAAAGATATTTGAAGTTTAATTTAATTGTTAGTTGGTCTCATGTGCCGGTTAAATAACATGGAGGCGGGGGTTTATGACCAATACTAGGACCAGTCACCGGTGGGCGATCGAGACGCTTTGGCTTCACTTTTCAGGGCTTGTGCGGCATGCTTGATCACAACAGACTGGGCCAGCTGGCCAATCAGAGGCAAAGTAGGCTCTCAGAAAGAAGTGATTTACCCACCCATAGAAAGTATATAAAATGGACACAGCGACCCCATAGACTTCAATGGAGAAAAGTTAAGTCAATTAGAAGCATCACTTCCTGATGCCTGACCGTACTGGTAGGTTCAAACTGAGCTTAACGACGTAGAGTGTGACGTGAGCAACGTGTCTGACAGCTGTCAGTCTTCTAGTAGCTGTGCCGAGGAGAAATCTGAATCATTCCCTTCCGAATCTCGCAGAGCCGGGGAGAGCGTGAGTATTAGCTGTCCATGAGCTAGCAGGCAGGAGCAACCTTTATCACTCTCTATGGGCTTCTCCCTTGACTTTATCAGACTATATGCCTCCACGTCCCCACGATTGCTTGCGAGCTTCTCCGCGCCGATATGGTAATTTCTCGAGCTGTGCGATAGAGAGTCGAGTGTTTTATGACGCAATCGTTAGCCTATTTTTTACAAAAACTGCTTCTACGGGGCCCATAACGTAAGATACAAGGTAATGAAGCCTTTTATACATTGCCGTGTTTCTTTAGAAATAAATAATGGACCAAATGGAGTCTTTAAACGCCTCAGATGTAAAGTTATTCGGTTTCCGGCTGATGGATTACCCCCTTGGGGTTTACCGTACGTTCACACGCCGCCGCCGGCAAGTGCACTCAAAGTGGCCGGCGGAAGTCATTCATATTCAATGAGAGAGGCTCTCAGAAAGAAGGGGTTATGGAGAATGATTTAAACTCCAGGTTTCCAGGTTAACTTATACCCTACTTGGTCAATCTGGCACAAATAACGATCAACATGCTTGTTTGCTTGCGGTCCCCTTTAAAAAGTAAAAAAAAAAAAAAAAAAAAGACCAAGTATTCGATATACGTCAGAGCAGAGCGTCCACAAATCTTTCTATAGCGTCGTTGGCGGGTGTGGAACGCACGAGCGTTTAGAGAGATGAATCCTTTACTGAACCATAAGATAAAGAGGTGATGCTGCAATGTTGGGGTGTAACCATTCACTCGTTTTCTTGATGCATCAATTACAAATCCTGTATGCATGCATCGATCTTGAAACGTGTTTTTAAAGCGTGAGGTCGTTTGGTCAATAATCGATTTAAAATGTTAAGAATCGAATTTCGCAAATTGATGGCGATTCAGTGCTTTAAAATATATAAACATTAAATTACTACACACGCAAATTAATGGAGATGTTGTGGTGGCGTCGTTTCGATCCCTCCCAGGCCAGCTCTCCTTCACAGCTAACTTACTCGCTGCATATTAGGCCTACCGCCTGGATTGCGCTCCTCAGGACGGATACTGATATTCACATAAACTGAATTGCCAGCCGTTCACTCTTCAGAATGCAGTCTGGAGAAATGAGTTAAGATATAGGGGTGCGGACTCGGAGCTAGTGGTTGTTCTGTAGGGCAAACATCAGTGCGAAAATTGAGTTTGTTAATATAGCAACAAACCCAGCGTGTTTTCTTTCAGAATCATCATAAGGAAAATGTTCAGAATAAAGAGAACAAAGAGGGCTTTTCTTACTATTCAGTGAAGAAAAGTTAGTGTTGGAGTTAGTTGGAGGGTAGTCTCTCCATCCAACATTGTATGTTTAATGTAGGCTATACACTTTAATAAGGTTGTGTCATTAACACTAGGCCTATCCTACACAATAGTTAACGTGAACTAACAATACTTTTAAAGCCTTTTTAAATGTTGGCTTATGTAAGTTTCTACAAATGGTAAAAGGCTATTAAAAAGTTATGCGAGCAACAATAAAAGCTAACATAAACTGAATATTAACAATCGGAAATTTTTTTTTTATTTTTTTGCCCCCACTCTCTGACCTCCTGAAGGCCCACTATGTAATTTGCATCCTGACTAGAGACACATTGGGGGAACCATTTAAATAATCCTATGAATGCATACAAAATACAGAATCGAATAATTAATCAAATCGTTCTGAATTTGCAAAAACCTATGGATGGTGAATCGAATCGATTCGCTGTCTACCCAAAGATTCACTGCCCTGATATTATGAGAATTAAAGTGTTGTTTGACCTTGTTGTTTGTTTAAAACAAAATTGGGATGCTTTAAAATATCATAATAGGAGCACTTTTATTAACATGATCCACTGAAGCACATGTAAAATGAGTTGCTGTAATAGGAACATGTGACTGTCTTTGCAGATGTACTTCATCTTTATGACTAGCAGATGGCAGTACTGCACCATGTAGAAAAGGTTTGCATGCAGGAAAAAACCCCAGAAAGATCCACATCATTTTTACATATGACTCCACAAGAGGGCGAGGGAATCTAAACAAACCAGCAATGCAGACAATTCAGAAATAGTCTAGGTGTTTCCTTCTTTTACTGTCTATGGGTGTTTCGCAGATACCATTTCTTTCTAAAAAGCAACACAGTTGTGAGGATACTGCCTTTTCTAGTATTTTGACAGAAAGGGTAGATTTGAGATTGGCTTGTAATTGACTAATTCTCTAGCATCAAGTTGCATTTTTTACATAATAGGTTTAATAATAACCAGCTTAAAAGTGTTTGGTACATATCCTACAAAGATGAAATTAATGATTTGGTAACACTTTACAAATAAGGTTCATTTATTAAACATTATTTAATGTATTAACTAACATGAACAATACATTTGTTACAGTATTTATGAATCTTTGTTAATGTTAGTTAATATGAAATAAAGCTGTTCATTGTTTGTTCATGTTAGTTCAAAGTGCATTAACTCATGTTAACAAGATTTTAATAAAGTATTAGTAAATGTCGAAATTAACATTAACAAAGATTAATAAATGCTGTATAAGTGCAGTTCATTATTAGTTAACGTTAACTAATGTAGTTAACTAATGAACCTTATTGTAAAGTGTTACCAATGATTTTATGAAACGGAATGGAATTCCGGGTAACACTTTACAATAAGGTTGCACTAATAAGCGCTTAACTAATGCACAGATAATACTGAATTAATGTATTACTAATGATTATCTGAGCTATTCATTAATGATTTGCCTCATTAGCAACTAATGAAGAGTCTGTCTGGTTAATTTATTAGTTCATATATGAATTTGTTATTAATTAAATATGTAATTGTGGATTAATTCCATAATCACTTATTTTATTAACTAATAGTGTTCATTAATTTGTTAATTACCACAAGAGGCCTAATATGCATTAATACATTATTAATTACAGCATTAGTAGTGTGTCCAATTACTACAATTACTAGATGATGAGTTAATAATGAAGTGCCTCAACAAGTAAAGTCACAACATAATGATTGTTAGCTAATGATTAATTAATCATTAATGACCATCACTAGTTATAAAAGCTGTTTATTAAACACTGGTTTCCAAAAACATTGTAGTAATTGACACACTACTAATGCTGTAATTAATAATGTATTAATGCATATTAGTTTTCCTGTATTAACTGGAAGTTGAAATATAAGGCTTTGGGCTCATTGTGGTAATTAACAAATTAATTAACACTAATTAGATAATAAAATAAGGTATTATGGAATTAATACACACTTACATGTTTAATTAATAACAATTAATATATGAACTAATATATTAACCAGACAGACTCTTCATTAGTTGCTAATGAGGCAATCATTAATGGATAGCTCAGATAATCATTAGTAATACATTAATTCAGTATTCTCTGTGCATTAGTTAAGCATGAATTAATGCTTATTAGTGCACCCTTATTGTAAAGTGATGTGATTTCTGTGGCAAACGGTTGCGTAGTTATAATATTCTCTCTAATAATATAAATTTTGCAAGTAAAGAAGTTCATAAAGTCATTACTGCTGCTTCTATTTGGAAACGTCAGATGTTAAATGCGTCATTTCTCGTTAATTTCAATTAATTTCTACTGTATCAAATAAATACCTAGGGTTGTGGATCTAGCAGTTTTTAAGGCCTTTCTGTATGGCAATCGTGGCTTTCTTTCCACAAAATGCGAAAAAACCTCTAGTTTTTGCAACACAGAGTTCTTCTAAGCTATCTGGTATGCTAAGGAGATGAACACTGACCAGGAAGATTATTTATAAAGCAATCTTTAGTGGTAGAATTGATAGTTCTTAATTGGGGTTGGGAGTTTTTTTGTATTTACTAATTCGGGGAGCAGACACAGTCTCTCTCTATATGATGATATCTAGGTGAAAGAGGCTCTATGTGATGGGATTTATCTGACCTGGGTGACGTGAGACAGCTGGCAGACGGGGCGGTTTAGCCAGTCTGTCTGATTCCTGACCTGGAGCGCCAATTCATGTTTGAGCTCTAAGACTATGGGGCCATATTACTAGAGAGAAGAGCAGCACCATCCCAGGAGGGATGAACACCCATCTCTTTTCAACA